>CAUYSK010100044.1:0-57925 GCA_963575035.1 Avahi laniger
AATTGTATTGGCACATCCAGTTTAATCTTTGAGACAGTAGTGGTACTGTGGGCAAATATCAACCACATCCTGTATGATTGAGTCAGTAAATGCTGTAAACGGCTGTGCAAATTGACTTCTCTGTCAGTGTGTAGTGCTTGCTGGGAGGAATGAGCTGCATTGTTGTTTTTGGGTCCTGTGACTGGCTCTAGCCCCTCAGGAGAAGCACTCAAATGTTCCAGGTGATGGGTGAGGCCCTAGAACTTCCAGGTGAGTCCTTATTCTCCACCACAGCTGAGGTAGGTGGGGGAGTGAGACTTGGTGGGGCTGGGTTGGGTGAGCTTGCCTTCAGTCTCCATGAAACTTGGTAAGGTAGCTGTTTTGGCAGGATGGAAAGGTCTCCTCCCAGCTTCTGGGAAAAGCCACCAGGGAGGAGCTGAAGTAGCCCCACTCAGCCAGAAAGTCTGCTTGTAGGGGAAGGGCCATCTGAGATTCACAATCTGGCTGTCAGGAGCAGGTTTTGCTCTTCTCTCCCCTCCCCTGCTCCACAGTTTGCCTCTGGTGTCTGCCAGCAGGCAGGAGCTCAAACTAGCTGAGGTCCTCCATGATGGTGCTGCCGCTGGGAGCTTCCCTGTCTAAGATCCTGCCCTGGGCTGAGAGTGCAGCCTTCCTGTGGGGGGAGGGGTGCTCCACAAGTGCAGGGGGGAGGGCTGGGACCCACATTGCACTCTCTATTCAGTTCTGCCCACATGGGCTCCCTCACCTCCGTATATTAGTTCACAAATATCCTCTCCATGTCCCTGAGCAATATGATTGAGTCCTAGGGGAATGGTATCTGGCTTGTGGGCCTGTCCTTGGCCCCCAAACATCAAGCCATGATAGGGAGAGGCATGCTGGTCCTGAGTTGCCTATGGGGTGCTCAAGCAGGTTTGATGCCCCTCTGTTTCAGGGTGTGCCCTGCTCTGATAGAGCAGCCGGGCAAGCAGTGCTGGGGAGGGCCAGTGAGCAGGGAGCTCACAGTCCGAGCATCCCTTAGTCTGTTGCAGGTCTTTACGAGGAAAGCTTTGAGCCGTACTCTCTACAGAAGCCCTGGTGTGGTGTATGCACCAGCAAGGGGGAAGCAGCAGCTTCTGAGATCCCTAGCTCAATTGTCTCTCTCATCTCTCTCGGCAGCCACTGGTGGAGGAGGGGAAGGAGAGGAAAAGAGTCTGGAGATGGAGGAAAGCTAGCACTCTGGTCATCTCTGTCCCTCTCTCCAGAAGGCAGCTTGCCTGGAATGTCCAGGCTCTGGGGTCACACAGATCCCCTGGGCCCACTGGTTCCCTGTGGCTCCCCCAGTCTAGGCCAGAATTGGGAAATGTCCATGCGGGAATGAGCAAGACGAAAACTGAAGGGCTGAAGCCTCCCGGGGAGGACGAAGGCCCGCGCTGGGTGGAGAAGCAATATGGTGCCTGCGGTGACCAGAAGTGCCCCAAGGGAGCTGGCAGACTGTTGCTTTGGCCTCAAGAAGGTCCCAGTTCACTGGCAGCAGCAGCTTTGGAGCTCGTGTGGGTAGAAAGGCTCTCCAGCAGCTCGGGAGCCCGTTGACTGCCAGAGATGTGGGGAGGGAGAAACAATCCACTACACCTACACTTTCTGCCGAACTCTGAGCCTCTCGGGGTTGTCCTCTGCCGATATCTTGCTCCTTCCTGTTCTGCTCTGCGACTTCTTCCTGTGGAATCTCCTGTAGGTTCTGGCACTTTCCCCTTGGAATTACACGCGATCTATGATTGTTTGTTTATTTTTTCTTTTTCACCTACAACTTTTCCTTCTTTCTGAGATGATCTGGCAGCTGCTGTCTCTGGTCAGCCATCTTCATACTTTTTCTCTCCTTCTTCTTAGACAAGCTTCGTACCGAGGAGCGAGTGAAAACACTCAATGCGTCTCCCGTCCTAGGCTCAAAACCTTCCATGCTCACTTCCACCCCAACCCCTATATTTTGGCCAAAGCAAGTCACAGGGTCAATCTCAATATTGATGGGGCAGAGAAATGTATGCCCTCCCACTGAGGTAGTGGTGATGATCTCTAGAGAAAGGGTATTTGCTGAACAATAATTTAATTGTCACAGGCAGCCTGGGTGTCAAAGGCTACTTGTGTCAAGATCACGTTTCTTGCATTGGATTCATCTCTTTCAGTTTTTTGGGGCCTTGCAGAGTTAGAACAATGAATCTTAACTAAGGTTCAGGGTCTTTAGGGCATGTTATCCACCCACCCATCCCAGCTCCTAATGCACCGTAATTTTATTCTGCAAAGAACTGCCCTCTTCTAAATGTTCCTCCACTGTCCACCACCCACCCCACGCTGCAAGACACCAGGCCCCTCTTACTCTGCTTCCTTGGCTGAAAGCTGATCACATTCCATTTCCCTCTCTGGACCTTTATTCTTTTGGTTTATATTCGTGGGGGCGGGGATAAAAGCACCCGGCTGTTGTCCAGTATACCTGGATTTCTCAAAAATCCCCTTTTACACACAGGGCGTCAGGGGGCCAGGAGCTAGAGTTTCACTTACCTTAATGAGATTATCTTTCCCACTGGAAATTCAATAACAAAGGTTATTTTCATAGTAAATGAGTGTATTTTATTATTGCCGAACTAAAAATCAGAAATTGACAGATCAGAACTGACAACAAGGGAACCTAAACTCATTTTCCTGTGAGCTCTGCAGGGCACATGCGCAGAGCTTCTCGCCTTTGGCTTTGATCTACTGCCCGCGGCAGCTGGGTTTGCAGGCCCAGGGCAGGTAAATAGGAGAACGGAACCGTAAGGGCAGCAGCTTTCTGCTTCCTCCGGTGGTGCTGGTTTCCGGTCACAAGGGTAAGAGCCGTGAGCCTCACGCCAGTCCTGGCTCCTGGCGGGTCAGCGGGGCCCCAGCGCACGTGGTGCAGATTCGCCCTGAGGGAGACCTCCCTGCCCTCTGCCCGGCAGGGAGCAGGTCCTGTTCCCTCACCTGCTCCTCCAACAGCACGTCCAGTCTGGTGGCCTCTAGGGGCTGGGTGAGGAAGGAAGGGGAGGGCCACATGTGGTTATCAGCGGAGTCCTAAGGGTAGTGGAGGAGTCCGAGTGAGGAATTAGCAACACCGTTTCCAGGGTGAAGGGAGGGAAACCCTGCAGAGTCCACTGTTAAAGTACAAGAGGAGCGGATTAGGGAAAATGATGCGCTATCCCATGGGATCATCTCCAGCTGGCTTCTGTTCAAGTGACCTCTGGGGGCCTATCTGTGGTACCCATCTTGGGCAAACCCTGTGTGGAGGACAGCGGAGAGGATGAAAGGGCACTCAGCTTGCCCTCCAGGCGCCTGGGGCGGAGGCAGGAAGAGCGCCCAAGGAAGGTTTTCAGCTGAGCAGAGCAAAGCCGGGCACTGCGGCCCCGTGCCTGTGAGGGGTCGGTTGCTGGTGGATGCGGGTGCGATTGAGTCCAGCAAATATTCACTGAGCGTCTACTCCGAGCCACTTTCCTCTTGACAGGCTTGCCAAAAGCAGAAGTGACAACTCCAGGCACATCTCATTGGTTAGTAATTTTAACTCACATTTTTGAGCACTTTTGATACAAGGGCTTTTTAAAAATTTTTTTGATACAGGGTCGCTCTCTGTTGCCCAGGCTAGAGTACGGCGGCGTAATCATTCACTGCAACCTCAAACTCCTGGGCTCAAGCGATCTTCCTGCCTCAGCCACCTGAGTAGCTGGGACTACAGGCACTCACCATCACGCCTGGCTAATTTTTCTATTTTTTGTACAGATGTGGTCTCACTATGTTGCTCAGGCTGGTCTCAAACTCCTGGCCTTAAGTGATCCTCCTGCCTCAGCCTCCCAAAGTGCTGGGGTTACAGGCATGAGCCACCGCACCGGAAGTGTTTTTTAAAAAGATGACTTCATTTGTTCTCTGCAGTTTCCTTTGAAATGGACACTGCTCTCCTCCCCCCATTTCATAGACAGTGAAACTGAGGCATCTCTATGTTGACAACCTAACCTCTCTAGGTTGTTAACTTGTCCATGGGCTCACAGATAGCAAGAGGAAGGATCCGGGGGTGAACCCAGATAGTCTGGCACTGGAGTCTTGCTTGTAAGTGCTACTGCATGCTGACTTTCCCCTGTTACCACAGGGATGCTCTCTAACTAGCTGGGATAGGGTCTCAGCTTGCGGTGGGGTCTCACAAACCACCCCGCCATTATTATGTGGTTCTTGGTGGCTTGGGAATGGGCCTCCTGAGTCCAGCTTGGGAGGGACATTCAGAGGCTGGTGCTGGTAAAGTGAGGTGACATTGCACATCTTATGGCCCCCACCGATCCATGTCACCTCTCTTCCGAGCAACAATTCCTCATCTGTTCCACAGTGTTTATGGAATAGGAAGGCTGGTGCTTCCTCCCAGCCCTTGGCCACTTTAGTCCTGGGTTAGTCCCAGCCTGTGACTCAGTTGCCCCCCCAGTGGCTCACAGGCAGAGTATGGTGGGGAGCTCTGTTACCCCATAAATCCTTGACTTGGGAAATAAGAAATCAAATCTGCCAAAGAACAGAAAGTTCCAGAACAGAGATTTTGAAAGTGCACCCCATAAACCATCTGCATAAATGTCACCTGGGGAGCTTGTTCATTATGCATATTCCTGAGCCCGACACCAGACCTTAGGGACGAGGCCAGGAATCTGAATTTTTATTAAACTCTTCCCATGTTCTCAAACTAATGTTTGAGAACGCTATACTTTTCCTTTACATTTACCAGGGGGTCCCTGCAGTATTGCTTTGGTCTGGGGAAGTAGTGCTGTTTATCTGGTTATAAAGACCTATACTTTTGGAGGGCAGGGCAGCCTGGCATCTGGGAGTTTAAAATGGCAAATGCCAAGCTGCTGTGTCCGTGTGCCTGAGACCTGAGACCGTACTTTCCTTCTGTAGACACAGCTGTAGGCTACATCACAGCCAGAGGCTGGCTGTCCCCTCCAGTCACACTTCCCACGTGCCCATTCCATGGCACATTGTTCCCCAGCTGGCAGCACTTCTAGAAACTCCAAGAATTCGCCAAAAGAGTTGGGACCCAGGCACCTGCTCAGTTCCCCACGGGGGCTCGGTGTCCCACAAGGGGACATCCTTTGGCGAGTCCTAGTCCTGAGGCTTGCTCAATGGTTTCCTCTTTGGTAGGGGCCAGTGGGCCTGCGTGTCCCAAGACGATGTGGCGCTGGGCAGGTTTCTCCATCTCTTCGTTCTATAAAGTGAAGTTAATCATCCCCACCTCAAGGAGCTGTGAGTTTAGGAAAGAGACGTGCACATCCGAAACTGCCTTCTGACATGAGCTGCGTCACCACAGGGGTTATATGTGTTTTATGGAATACAAGCAGCCCCCCAAAACTGGAAGCGGTAAGAAATGGACTCTCCCCTAGAATTTCCAGAAGGAATGCATGCTGGCATCCTGAGATTAGCCCAGTGAGATCCATTTCACACTTCTGACCTGTAAAATAATCAGTTTGTGTTATTTTAAGCCACTAAATCGGTGGTGATTTTGTTACAGCAGCCGTGGGAAAATGATACATCTGAGACACTTTGGCTTGCCTCCAGATGAGGACCCACAGGGCTGGGAAGGCAACAGGGACCCCTCACCACGAGACATGTCTTTCCTTCCTTTAAATGGGCTCAGTGCCTATCATGTGACAGTCTCGACCTCATCCTCTGTGTGTGCAGCCACAGTGTGGCCCCCGTTCATATTTGATTTCTCATCTCTCAGTCTTCCTTCTCCGCTGCCCCACCCCTACCCCACTGACAGCCCCTGGATCCAGCAAATAAAAATACAACACGGCACGAGACACATATACTAAGAAACTATTCTCTGCTTATCTGAAATTCAAATTGAAGTGATGTCTTTTATAATATTTTTAGCTGGCAACTCTATACCTGGAAGGTGCCCAAGAAAACACCTGCTGAATTAGGTTTTGGGATCTGTTGGCCCAGCCCTAGAGAATTTTTCAGCCGGGCCCTCAGCCATTTGTGTTCTCACTTGCCCTTTTGTTTGTTTGCCCCAGCTGGCTGTGTTCCTGTTGCAGCTGCTGCTTCTGTGCTTGAGGAACATTATTGAAATTAGAGATCAGGAGGGAAAGACAGAAACAGTTGCGGGAGAAGAGATCTAAGAACAGGTGTAGGGAAATAGCTGTGCTTTCAGGGGTTCCAGCTGCTGTAAGGGACATTATTAAGGTTTCATCTTCTATGACAAGCTTGGGCTAGTGTTGGGCCTTTGGAAGAAGAGTGGCCCTCTGAACCCCGCACCTTTCACGGAGGCGAGGTATATTAGTTTTCTAGGGCTGCCATAACAAAGTACCACAGACTGGGTGGCTTAAACATCAGAAATTTGTTTTCTCACAGTTATGGCAGCTAAAAGTACAAGACCAAGGTATCAGCAGAGTTGGTTTCTGCTGAGGGCTCTCTCCTTGGCTTGCAGACGGCTGCCTTCTTGCTACCTGTTCACAGGATTGTCTCTCTGTGCATGAGCACGCACGACAACTTCATGTATGCTGCTCTGTGCTCGATTTTGGGGTTGTTACTGAAGCACAATGCAACCAACACTGACCAATAAACCCTGAATCCCCAAGCAGAATTCTTACATTTCACTGGCTGGGACAAGTGGTGTGTTAGAGTTGGCTTATATTGGCTTGCGAGAGCCAATAGTTAAATTTTCAGGAAACTTGATAATAAATACTCAAATGTCTCACTTTCTAATTATTTTGCTACATTTAGCTATTATCTATGCTCTTGACATTGTTTATGTTTCTTGTATCTTCATGGTGGAAAAGCTATAAAATGGTATGCTACAACATATCTTTTCCCAGTTCCCGTTTGATGGTGTCATGCTGACTTGAGATTGTCCATGGTGGTAGTACTTATACCATAGATATCAGCAAATATGCTGCAAATTAGGGCATTTTTTTTTTTTTGAGACAGATTCTCACTATGTTGCCCGGGCTAGAGTGCCATGGCGTCATCTTAGCTCACAGTAACCTCAAACTCCTGGGCTCAAGCGATCCTCCTGCCTCAGCCTCCCGAGTAGCTAGGACTACAGAGATGTGCCACCATGCCCGGCTAGTTTTTTCTATATATATTTTTAGTTGTCTGATTAATTTCTTTCTATTTTTAGTGGAGACGGGGTCTCGCTCTTGCTCAGGCTGATTTCGAACTCCTGAGCTCAAACGATCCACCCCCCTCGGCCTCCCAGAGAGCTAGGATTACAGGCGTGAACCACCGCGCCCAGCCTAGGGCATTTTTTTTTTTTTTATCTAGAAGGCATGTTGTTAAACATCACTGGCCAGACTAGGACACAAACTAGCCCCAAAACAAATAACTAGCAAAAGGAATGAGATTATTATGCCTGGCACAGATCCATCATGATTTATCCTTTGGAACTGGCTTTTTTTTTCTGAACATAATACCAGTGTCTTAGTCTGTTTTGTGCTGTTATAACAAAATACCTGAGACTGGATAAATTATGATAAACAGACATTTATTGGTTAATTTTGGAGGTTGGGAAGCCTGAAATTGAGGAGCAGTATCTGGTAAGAGCCTTCTTGTGTCAGCTTATGGCAGAAGGGCAAATAGAGGATGAGAGAGGAAGACGGGGCTGAATTCATTCTTTTATAAGGAACCTACTCCCAATATAATGGCATCAATCCATTCATGAGAACAGTGCCCCCTGACCCAAACACCTCATGTTAGGCCCACCTCCCAACACTGTTGCACTGGGGATTAAGTTTCCGACACATGCTTCTTGAGGGACACATTCAAACCATACCAACCATCAATACCTGTATGTAGTGAGGTTTCATTAGCAGGCAATGAGGAGTAGGGTGAGGGGAATGAGCTGTCATTAGACAACTAAAAGTATACAAAGATGGTGTTATGAGAGCTCAGAAAGAGGGGAAATCTTTCCTTACAGAGAATTTTGGAGGTTTTATGGGAGAGTAACAGGTGAGCTGAACCATGAAGAATGATAGGATTTTATCACACAGAGCTAAAGAGAGGGAGAATGCCCCAAACTGAGGGAGGCATGAATGCAAGGAAGTGTTTGGGGAATAGCACATCATTCTTTTTTTTCTTATCTCAGAATATTGTGGAGGTATAAGTGTTTTGGTTACATAAATCAGCACATCATTCTGTTCTGAAAGGAAGAGGAAATTGACTGGTAAGGAAGAAAGATTGACTCCCAATTTCTGGTGACCTTTATGCTACAGTTGAGGAAATTGGACCTCTAAGTGGTGGGGAACCTCTGAGCCTCTGCACAGGAAGTGAGATGATCCACAGCTTATATTGGTGAGACTAGTCTGATACCAGAGAGCAGCATAGAGTGGAGGAGAGAGAGAATTGGGGGTAGGTAGGCCAGCTGGGCAGCTACTGTGACTTTCTGGGTTATAAGTAACAAAGGTATTTCTGATTTAGTAACAAAGGTATTTCTGATTTAGAGTATTCTCAACAAAAATCGAAAAGACCGGGTCAACCAGGCCAATAACTGAAGTAGGTGTCTTGGATATCGCTTACGATGGCTATCATACATTAAGCATCTACTGTTTGCCACTCTTCACATGTAACTAGTGTATCGAAAGGTGTGGAACAGTCAAGAAATACCTTTATTTTTCTCCTACCTCTGTCTTCAGTCCCTATCTGTTAGATACTGTGTCCTAACCCTATCTCTGGCAGACCCTGCAGCTTTTCTTGCCTCTTTCATCCCTTCCTTAGAACAACTTCCTCTTCTGATATTTAGCATGATGTAAATCATCCGTTTCATCTCACATCCAGGTTGAAGTTTTTCTCCTTTGCTCTAAGCCAGACAGGTCCCAGACAAGACATGTGGCGGGGGAGAGGCTGGTGGTTTTCCCTCTCTCTCTCTCTCTCTCTCTCTCTCTCTCTTCTTTACTCCGTCACCTCCTCTTGAGGATGGTGAGAGAGGTCAGTGGCAAAGAGGCAAAAGTGACATTGTTTGGGATTTTTCTTCAATGGTCAAATGACCTTTGACATGCAGATGTACAAACGCTGGCTTTTTTTCTTTTGGGGCAACTCTGTGGGTTTTCTAGTGATTTCCACCCTCCCATGCACACACACTGCATAATTTTCTGGTGTAGGTGATGCATTCTCCAGTCAGCTTCTGCTCTGGTGGAACAGCCCCTTTGACTTCCTTCTGCCCCTGGGTGACCAGGCCTGGTAATGTCCAAGATGTTTGCTGGGTTCGTGGAGCCATGCTCTCTCGCCTCTCTGCTGTGGACTGAATGTTTGTGTCCCCCCACCCCAAATTCTTATGCTGAAACCCTCATATTCAGTGTGATGGTATTAGGAGGTGGGGCCTTTGGGAGGTAAGTAGGTCATGAGGGTGGAGCCCCATGAACGGGATTAGTGCCCTTATAAGAAGAGACAGGAGAGAGATGATCCCTCTCTCCACCATGTGAGGACACAGCCAGAAGGCATCCATCTGCAAGCCAATAGAAGAGCCCTCACCAGGAACTAAATCAGCTGACATCTCGATCTTGGGCTTCCCAGTCTTCAGAGATGTGAGGACTAAATTTCTACTGTTTAAGCCACTCAGTCTGTGGTATTTTTTCATAGCAGCCCCAACTGACTAAAACACTCTCCACCCTCAGAAACCCAGCTCTAGTCAGGCTCTTTCCTAACACTTTACAACACTAGAGGCCAGAAATAAATCCTGAATCCAGGAGACCCAAGTTCCCTTGGAACCAGTTCCCCAAATTGAGGTCCCCTGGGAGGAAGGATGAAGTATCAATTTTCTCTTCTGATAAAAAAATCCACCCTCCACAAATGTTTCTAGATGTTTCCCTGGCTTGGTTCTATGGTGAGGGAAGAGGAAAATAGCACAGAATTTCCTTCCCACTCAGTTGACAACCCTCATGGAAGAAATTGTCTCTTTTTCTCTCCTTTATATTCACAGGGGCAGGAGAAAGGTGAGGGAGCATGTGTTGAAGGATAGGTTTCATTGTCTCTGAGCAAATCATGGGATTGCCCCTAGTTCCTTTCTTTGGAATGTTGGGTGACTTGTCACTCTTTGTCCTCAGACACAGTCTGAGTCTGGAAAAATCTCCTTTAGTATCCTTTTTAATATCATTCAAAATTTAATGTCATTAATATCCTTTAGTATTATTTAATATCATTTAATTCTCATGAAAACACTATAAGGTAAGCACTACAGATGCAGACTCTAAAACTTGGAGGCTGAGTCATTTACTGCATGTTTCATGGCTGGCTGGGCCTGGGATATGAATTCAAGTTGTTCTGACTTCAAAGACCAAGTTCTTCAGCACTTCCTGATGGTATCTTTAAAACTAGGAGCCAGGTTTGAGTCTGAGCATCTGGGAGGGCAGAAGTGCCATTGGCAGCTGGAGAGAGTCAGGAAGAGAAGTGGTTTGGGATGCGACAATTAGCTGCATTTCAAATATCACGGGGGACATCTGGACATTCTAGTGATGGTTTGTGGGCAACAATAACCTGTACATTTCACCAGGGAAGGGAGACTTGATAAAAAGGTTGCAGGCAATGGGAAACCAGGAAGCTTTACACTGCAGGCTGATGGGTCAGTTGGCCTGTATTTGTCTTTCTGATGATTCTGAGAAGACAGATCTACCTTAATAATGCTGGTGATTTGCGAAAGACGTGACAGTGCGTTTACTGATACCATCTGTTGGCTTCTGTGACGTGGTAAAGTATATTATCTTCCTTCTAAAAATAAACATAGAGACGGAAGCGTCTAGGACACAAATGCGAAATCCAGCTTTCAAATTTTTCACGTTCAGGGAGCTCAGAGTGAGGACTAAATGTCCACAGGGGAGGGAGGAGAAGGGACAGGGACTTCTCCTTAGAGTGGTTACAGCACAAAGCCTAGGGACCCTAAAGCATTATGGGAAACTAAACGGCCAGCTCCTGGTTACTTAGAGTAATAATGAACGCCTCCTAATCACAGCAGCCTGGTGCAATGACAGCCAGGCTCCGTCCGGCCTCTTGTTTACTAGCCATCTGACCTTGGCCACGTCATCATCCGCCTGAGCCTCTACCTCTTCACCTGAAAAATATGGAAAATCATGCCTCACGCATTTTGTTTGGAGAATTAAATAAGAAACCAATGTAGCAGACATTCATTCATTCATCCTTCTACCAGTGTCTATTGTCACCCGCTGTTACCAGTGACTTGTACAATGACTATATAGAGTAGGCTTTAATAAATGCTCGTCCCCCTCTCAATCCTGGGCCAGTTTGTTTTTAGAGTGAATTTTTATGACTACATTTTAACTGGAATAGGGTTGGCGTCCCAGGGATGAGCCTCCCACATGTTGCTCTAGGAAGCCCTCACCCAGAAGGGCGCGGGAGCTTGGAGACTCCACTCTGGGACCTTTTTTGTTCTTGGCCTGGCAGCCTTGGTTATGTGCTTGGGTGTCAAGGAGCTTCTCTGATTACAAAATCAGTGGGAAGCCGATGAAATTAAGGGGGGCTATGGAATAACAAGAGGATAGCAAATTCTGCCCCACGGAGTCACACAGTATCAGAAATAGGGTGACAATCCCTCATCCCTCGTTATGCACAAGAGGAAACTGATACCCAGGGAGTGGGTGTGACTTGCCTGAAGCCACACAATAAGTTAGCAACAGCCACTGAGATGGGGACACAGACTTTGGGACTTCCAGTCCAGAGCATATCCTTTTTACCTGTAGATGTGGCTTTTATGATCAGCAAACTTGAAAGCAGAATTTTCTGGGCGTCATACACAGGGTGGGTGACTGGAAACAGAATGCGGCTGCCCAGTCAACTTTGTCCTTTATCAAGCACTTCTTCACACTCTGCACAGGAGCCTCTGGTTGGGAAGGCACGCCCTGCCCAGAGGGGCCAGGAGAGGCCTGGCATCAAGGAACACCACCATTCAAATGTATTCATTCATTAACTTATCCGTTCATTCCCTGAAACATTTATTAAGCACCTGTTGTGTCCTAGGAACAATTCCTCTTGTCTGACCTCTCTTCCTGGGCAAAGAGAAGGATGTGAAATTCTACCCAGGCTGGGGCTTCCAAGAGCTGGGGCTGGGCATGGAGTTATGGGGCTGGCCCTTGGCTTTGGGAGCAGGTTTAGGAAACCAGGAGCTTGTTCCACTTGGGGGAGTGCCAGGAATCCAGAGAAGAGGGAGGAATGTACCTCATTTAGAGCCGAGAGCCAGCTGCAGGGAGTTGGCAAATGTAGCATAGATTCGGGGAGGCCCAGAAAGGCTCCCAGAGGTCCCCAGAAGGACCCTGAAGGAGAACAGATGGCTGGAAGGGGACAGCCAAGGGAGCCACATGGCTTTGATAACATTTATCAGTGAGTTGGGTACTTTAGCATGGACTAGACATACGGTGATGGTTTTTTACTGTTCTCCTTAAAGGGAATGAGGGCGGGGCGAGCCCCCAGCCACTACAAAACAGTGATTCCCAACGCTGTTCTATCTGTGCCCTAACACTGTTCACAGGCACGCCGCCCTCTCATTAGCAACACACACCGAGGAGGAAAGAAAAATGGGAGGAAGCGATCACAGCAAATGCTCACGCATCCTAATCCTGGGTGGGGATGCGTACAGAGTTGGGAAAAATCTTCTAGAAATTCTGCTACCATCCCCTTCCCTCAGGAATGTGCCTTCTTCCCTTGTTGAGAATCACAGCTGTGGACAGAAAGAGAGGGTGCCAAAAGCAGAGGAGGTGCGACAGGAGTCAGTCACAGCGTTTATTGAACACTCACAGTGTGCAGAGTACGGACAAAGCACTAGAAGGAAATACAGTGGCGGCTCAACAGCTATTGAAAGCCTCACAAAGGTCACATTTCATTTGAACACAGGGGACACTGGTTAAGCCTATGAGGCATGTGTAACCAAACCACAGAAATACATCCGTGCTCATTCAGCTCTACATGTTTATTAAGCGAGATTACCACAGCAACTGGGGCATGAAAAGCCATCGAGACACAACAGCTTAATTAAAGAGCAAAGACACAACTCTCCATTCCAGTACTCAAGTTCTAACTTGCCCCTCTGGTGATGAGTGGAAGCACTAGAAGACACCAGAAAATTCCAGAAAATTGATGACTTTTTCTTAATTCTATTAGCCATTTTATTTCAAATTCACATTAGTAATTTAATTTAGCATGATAGAAAGGCAGTTAACTCAACTAAGTACTAGAATAGCATTATGTTAAAAAACATTTTTTAAGGAGTAAAATCAGACTTTCCCAAAGGTCAGACATAGATTCTAAAAATAATAGCTTTTTTATTCTTTCTAAAAGATCTTCCATATGTGAAAGACCTTCCAATAAACTTAGTGAACAAAGGCATCTTACTGCTCAATATCAGGGAAATTTTGTTTATATTTTTATATGCTTTTTAAATATTTTAAAGTAGGCTTGCCAGATAAAATACAGATGTATTTTAGTGCACAGCTTGTAGTCATACTAAAAACTATTCATTGCTTACCTGAAATTATAATTTAGCTGGCATCTGTATTTTTATCAGCCAAATCTGGGAACCTTATTTTTAGGTTAACATACCTTTGGAACTTCCAGAGGTTCCCAATAATTGGGGGAAGGGGGCTAATTTATCTTCATTTATATGCAAATACTGTCAGAGGGAAAGGCTTATTCTTCTGGTATGAAAAGTGCAGATAAGGGACTTAAATATTGGAGACATTTTTATTTCTTACACCTTTTATCATTACCATTGTAGCAGCGCACGTTTCAGTGAATCTCTAACCTTTGACTGACATGGCTGGTGATAGCTAGTAAAATTATTAATATATCGCAGTCTGAGGAACAGTCTGCCTTGAAAAGTCCCTTGTAATAGTTATGGCCTCAATAATTTCTTCTCACTTAGCACAGGACCATTTCCCCACCTAAAAACAACGTGACACTACTCACATCTTGGCAAATTATACATCTGTTACACTATCCATCATCACTTCTTGCCACTGTCCTTTCTTATCCCCGCCCTAGAGATTTTTTTGGACAATTGAAATCAGTGGCTCTTGTGTGTCACACAAAGTGTCAGGCCTGGCGCGGTGGATGGCCATGCCCCATGAGAACAACAAAAAGCAGAGCTCACTTCTTCTAAGATACATAGAGGCATGAAGCTCGGACTTGTTTTCTGTTTGTTTACTTCCCATATTAGCATGTAACTTGCATGTAACAAGCATGTAAACTTGCTTTTTCAAAAATGTCCATGTTAATTTATTTAAGCAGAGAGGACAATGTTCCTCTGAAAAAAGAAGCAAGTGCTAGTAGACTGGACTGACACATACTATTCTAGAAATGTGGTTCCTGGTATCTGAATGCAGAGCTCATATCATCTTTGAGATTTCTACATGGAGGAGAGAGACTTCAACACTAATTTTGCAAAGAAATGAAGTTCACATGAAATTTTAACTGTTATGAAGGAATGTAAAACGATAACGCTTGCTGAATTCCAACATCCATTAACTACTCTTTGTTTTTGAAAAAACACACCAAAGAATATACTTACATGCTTCGTTTACACATATACATAAAATTAACCAATTATTAGCAAGTAAAAAGGTTGTATTTAAAGGCATAGACAGCTTTGATAATCAAAAGCTCTTTGTTAACTGAGTCCAAGTATGCCAGCTTTGATTCTAAGCCTGATTATACATGTTTCCACCCTTGGCCAGGTACATGCAACTTACAACTTCCCTTTGTACCTGGGGGTCCTTTCTGGAAAAGAAGAAGTGTAGATGAATGTGAGAAATTAAGTTAGGCAAAGGAATCATGAGGTTTAATATCAGCACACAAAGGAGAAATTAATAAGTAATATATACCATTAAAATAGAAAGAAATAGTCCCATGCACCTTCTGCCACTTAACATTCCTTATGGTAAGACAGCATCGCACCCAGCTGTGTGCCTCATACTCTCTTTTCTTTTTAGAAATGTTAAGCCCCAAATTGTGTCGTTCCAACATCCGACATTTCTTATGCTATTCTGGTGATGACATAAGCTTCTGTCTCTGAGCATCCCTGACCAACCTCAGGCTGAAGAAATCAGGCTGTTCTCTCACCGCGGACAATGGCCAGCTAGGGTTTGCTGCGTGTTCCCTCCGTGGTCACAATGAGGTGGGTGGCTACAGATATACAAGAAAGAATGATAGACTCCTCATGGGCCAAGCAATCACCACAATTCTGCATGAGCAGAAAAAGCAGAGCACAGAAATGCGTGAGCCTGAGAGCTCATCACGGATGTTCAAGAACCTTCGAAAGCTCGGTAGGGTCCACACCTTCATTCTCAACATGTGCTTGGCCATTACATTTGCAGCATGTGCTCTGTGGGACTCCTGCCACTGGCCTGCTGAGGTTTTTCTGATGGTGAATGTTACTGAAAATTTCCTGCTTTGAACTGTCTAGAAACCAAGTCACGGTCCCACCCAGCAGAGCTTCCCCTCTGGAATCTAGATGAAGGATGAAAAGCAGGCAGTGAAGAGTTCGCACTGGAAGTGAAGCCTTCCTCCTCCTCCTCCTCCCGCTCTCTTCCTCTGCGCTCCTTCCCCTCCCCCTGCCTGGGGCGGAGGGCCGGGGCTCACGGGGGCGGCGCCGAGGCGCTCATGTGGCTGTACGAGTACCTGGTCAGGGAGGCCCCGGTGGTCCTGCCTTCCTCCTCCTCGCCCGCCTCTCCTCGGGCCCCTGGGGGCCCAGGATTGGGGCAGCAGGGGAAGGTGGCCATGAAGCCGAGGCGGAAGCGTTTGTTCATGAAGCAGTAGATGATGGGGTTGACGCAGGAGGAGGTGTAGGAGAGGAGGAGGATGAAGGAGATGGGGGTCCCTGAGAGGCGGCGCTCGGCAGAGGCGGTGTCGTAGGCCCGCCAGGCGTTGGCGCTGAAGATGGGCATCCAGCACAGGAAGAAGAGGACCACGATGACGATGAGCATGCGGATCACCCGCTTCTTGGCCATCAGGTTGGCGGCGGAGCTGCTGCTGCGGACGCGGTCGACCCTGCTGCCGCCGCCGCCGGGGGACAGCTGCCGCAGCGCCAGCTTCCTCGGGTGCCTGGGCTTCTGCAGGTAGCACCCGTCGCTGTCCTCGTACCTGCCGCTGCTGCCGGTGCTCGGGTTCCTTTCTGGGTGGGCAAGAGGTGTCACCGATCGTTTGGGGTGGGTCCCGCCGGACGGAAGGCATGAGCCCCCCGACCCCCCCAGGAGGGTCAACCCAAACGTCAGTATGGGGCGTGCACCCGTGGCCCTACACGGACAGGGGTAAGCGTGGATCTGTACTAGTTCTGGCCTTCACATGAAAAGCTACTTAAAACGAATGAAATAATATATAACATAACATAATAAAAATAATGGGCATGTAGATTAAAAGGCAAAAATTATTAAAGAATGAGTGAATATTCATCCTCTTCTCCTTCCTTTCCTTAGCTCCGCAGGAGGAGGCTTCCTGCTTGTTCTGTAAGATTCCAGATTGCTTTTATTGCGAGGAATGTAGGTAATAAGAAAAAAACCCAAGGAATGCAAAGACGCCAGAGAGACTGAGTTATCTCCGCCAGAGAGACTGAGTTATCTCCGTAGTAACGAGCTGAGAGCTGAGCGAGGGGGTGGAGGGAAAAGGGAAAGGTCATGTCAGCGAAAGTGTTGGGTTAATCTTAGTGGATAGTGGGCTGCAACGAACTGGGAAGGAGGGAGGCTTTGTGGTAGCTGCAGCGTGAGAACGGAAGGGAGGAGAGAAGATGGGAAAGGAGGCAAAAAGCTGGACTGCAGGTTCTAAATCAAATCTCTTCCAATCCCTCTGGAGAGACGCAAACAGATGGGAAGCATAATACGAGTAGTTTTGGTTGCTCAAGGGTGTCCATTTGAGTGTAACATTGCAGAAAGTCCGGGACACATGGGCCCTCAGCTTATAATTGGGTTACGTGTATATTATTTTATTCCACTCATAACACTTTTGAAAGGAATTATTTCCCCATTTTACAGATGAGGAAATAGAATGGGTCTCATGCCTGTGCCTCATAACACAGAGTCCCATAAGAATACTTTCAAACATCTCTAATACACTCCATATACACTCTGAGGGTATCTATTTAAGTTACAGAAAACAAGCTTTTGAGCTCTTTTGGCATACATAAAGCTAAAAGATCATTACCTTTAGCAGATTTCTTCTGGCTGGCCTCAAATTTTATTCCTTGGTAGAGTTCCAAAGAGATTAACCCATATGCCACCGTCATCACAATTCCAGGAATAAGAAAGAGGATGAGTAACAGGAACGTGTGCCTAATAAAATTAAAAGAAATCTAATAACCAGCAACTCTAGGCCTTCAAACCCCAATGGGAAGGAATGAATAGAGTTCATCTTTATTTTAACTGGTCTGAGCAAACACATTAATTACTAATATTTAATATTCTTGGAAGTTTCATGTTTGGAGATTCAGTCATTACAAGTTGTTTTCTTTTTAGATGATCTCTGATGAAGGACTCGTTAAATTAGAAAAGTTTGGCATAATTCTGTGCCTGTAACAAGTCTACATATTAAATACAGTGAAAGCTTAAAGAAGAGAAAACTGAGACTTAAAGAGATTAAAGAACTTGTCCAAAGTCACACAGTTAGTGGCAGAGGTGGAATTTGAACCCAAGCAATATAGTTCTAGAACCTTATGCTTTTAAGCATCACAATATATAACAACAGCATAATGAAATGCTTAGGAAGGGATGATGGAAAACCTTCCTGGTTTTGTAAAACATGGCATTCCAGCTGTTTATGACCCATGAGAAGCTCAGAAATTTCCATGGGCATTCGTTCTCCATGACCCTGTGAAGCTGGCACAGTGGCATAGTTCTAGTGCCTGGTGAGTCAGAGCTATGCTTTCTCTAAACATGTTTGATTCCTGAGGAATCACAGCCTCCTCCTTTATGAGTCTGGCCCTTAAATCATTTTTGCAGTCTGGCATGTGTTAGGTTATACAATTAGGCCATAAAATTGTCAGAGGCTCATGGTGGCTGGGCTATTTCTCATTTCAATTGGACATGTTTTGATAAGATTCCTTTTCAAGTCTTGGAAATAACTCTCTCATTTGCAATATAATTCTTTTTATGTGTGTGCTACTTCGCTGAAATAAAAGGAGGAAGGCAAAGAAAGCAGAGATGATCTCAGTTTTGGGCTGTTTCTGAATGTCTAGTTCCCTGCTTCTAAAACATCCTTAGAATTAGTAAACATAATACCCTGAATTTGTGTAGCCTTTTTAGAATGACATTTTTGTATACATACTCTCCTTTGAATCCCACCGCCACACAATGAGGTAGATTTAAAACATATCTATATTATTAACTCCTTGAAGAGATAAGGAATCTGAAGCTCAAAGAGGTTATGAGAATTTGCCCAAGGTCACCCAACTAGTGAGCAAAGGGACCAATATTAGAATATTGCCTTTTTATTCCTGGTAAAGTGCTCTGGACAAGCACCAGAACTGCAGCTCTAAGAAAAACCACTTAGAATTTTGGACTCTCTGTTCTATCTTCAATTCTTCAGAAAATCATAGCTCTCCAAGTCATCTTGCCTAACCCCCAACTAGAGCATTTAGAAGCATAGTGATTAAGTACCAAGGTTCTGCCCCTTCTTAGGTTTGTGAGTTTGGGCAGCTTAACCTTTCCAAATCTCAGTCTACTCACCTTTAAAATGGGCATAATAATAATATCTACCCTATAGCGTTTTGAGAGGACTAATTGATTAATATACATATAGCATTTAAAACAGAGCACTCCAGCTAAGTGTTTGCTATCACTTGTCCTAGAATGAGGTTAGAATGACTTTACCCAAAAAGTTTCCAGGAAACTTATCCTCCGATCACTCTTGGTAAGGCATTCCAGTTTTTCATAATATTGTACAATTACGTCAGGTTGTATTTAAAAAACTAAACACAATGCAACCTTACCAGGACTGCTGCATAACATCATTTGGTAGTAGAAAGCGGCACATGTTTGCAGTCTGGTTGTTATTTTTGGTGAAAGGCACCAAGTTGCTATAGATGGGGTATGGAGTCATGATGGTGAAGGAAAGGCACCAGGTAGCAGCGATCACCTTCAAAGCGTGGGATTTTGTTTGCCAGACCCGGGACTGTAAAGGTTTGCAAATTGCACCGTATCTCTCCAGAGATATGGCTACCAGATTAAAGGTGGATACACTCACAGAGGTGCCTGGGAAAGGAACAAAGAAATTGATTATGTTGACTCCGAAATCCAAAGTTTATTTGCACATTAGCTTAAGCATATCTGATCTGCACAGGTTTGATATCAAAGGAAAATGCTCAGAGGGTAAAGAAATATTGCGTATGTATATTTTTAAAAGATGATTTATTCCTAGCTTTGTTCCAAAAAGGATTTAAAAGAAGTTAAAGAAATGTATTTACAAATGCATCTTGTTGCCAATTTTTAGATAAGTTAATTGAACTTTGATTACAACCTAACTCCTGCTTAGGCTGAAGGTGTTCATTAATTAATAATCAAGGGGATAAATGTGTTCATGACCCATAGAAGAGGTTTTTGAGAAGCCTGAAGAAAAGCTCTAGTTTTGAGCATGATCTGCATAGTTAAATTGACCCTAAAAACCCAAGATTCTCAAGGACCCTATGACCCTGGGTGGTCACTGGAATCCGAGTGGAAGGCGTTAAGACTGTTTCTGACAATTTCTAGTACACACTGTTCTTAAGAGTGAAACATTCTAAATTTCAAAAAACAGTTTGTTGAAAAAAATACATAGCAAAAAAAGATGGAGGGGGGGGACCTTCCATGCTGTAACTAAAGGTTTCTCTGCGGGGGTGGGGGGGGCTAGAGTCTTTCTTTTCATTCTTTTTTGCTTTTCTGTATGTTTTAGAGTGAGCATGCATCACTATTACAATGGGAAAGACATCAAATATACCTCACTTAAAAACGTATCAAAAAAGATTAATTTCCCCTAATTTTTGTATTATATATACATATTTATTATAATATAATGACTTATTATCGCCTGAAAATTCCCTTTAGAAACCTTCAGGTATGAAATCTGTTAATTTTTCTGATTATTATTTACCATGATTTCTTAAACCTCAGAATTAATATAAATTTATGGTCTTTAGATTCTCACTGTGTTTATGGATATAAATTAATTCTCTGAAACTTTGTCCAAAAATGTCTTTTTTCTAGGGAGGCTAGCACTAGCTTTCCTTAGAGTCTAAAGGAATCTATGACCCCAAAACCATTATCTAATAACTGACATGGTGAGGTTAAAGTGTTGATGACATTTTGAGTCAAGAGCACAGCCCAAAACTTCATAGAGTCAAATCTGTGTAATGGGTTTCCTATAACTGTAAACTCACTATCAGGCAAGCATTCTTTTTCTTTTCTTTCTTTTTTTTTTTTTTTTTTGCTACAAATTAGGAGTTTAATGAATGTTCATTGTTATTAATAGCATTGAGGAGGCAGCAAAATTGAGAGAAGAATCCAAATTACTGGAATTAGAAATTCAACAAAATCCCTACAATATTGTAAATACTTTCAGAATTATTTCTTTTTGGCATTAAAAATTCTTTTAATTGAGTTGAAAGTCACACAACATAAAATTAACCATTTTAAACTTAATTCTATGCTATTCACAACCATGCAAAACACTCATTTTAAATCTCCTTTTGCATACTCTGGTTATGGTTCTCAAATAATATTACCATAATATATATATGGATGGGTCTTGGGAGTGTAAAGCACTATGAAATGCTTGTCATTGTTGCTTAATTATTTAACAATAAATGATCCTTTTCATTTGTAAGTTCTTTTTTTTTTTGAGGACTTGAACACAGATTGACACATTCTTGGTAATTTGTCTGAGGCATGAGGGTCAGTAATTCATCATCATTTTGTCTGTGCTGAATCCTGCTTCCTCAATTGGGAAAGATAAAGACTTTGAAAGCTTTCCGGTCACTGAAGACTGCCTTAGCCCACCTCAGTTCTGCATATTTTACAAGACTTGGGTCAGAATGAAAAATAATTCCCACTTCTTGCACTCTCCCAACAGTTCTCAGAAAGAGCAAGGGACAAGGCAATTTGGCAGACAGAGGAGACCGAGAAATGTGTTTTTATTCTGCTTCAGGAGAACCACAGCAGTTGGCAAACAGAGCCAGCGTCCTCGCCACTGTGGTGGCTGCTAATATGGGTTCAGATCCCAGCGCTCTTGCTTACCACCTGTGTGTTTTTAGGCACATTATGACCCTCTATGGGCCTGTGTTCCCTCCGTGATGAGACAGGGAAGGATATTTACTTCATGGGGTGGTTGGGAGATAAAATAAGAACATGGAAGTAAAAGCACTTAGTACAACATCTGGTGTGCAAAAGTACTCAAAAAATATTAGCTCTTGTGATTTTTCTTATTATCATCATTTTGATTGGCACGGGCAGAGAGCTGCATGTCTTAGCCAATGAGGGTCAGCTTAGTGACCTTGCAGTCCCCAGGAGAAAATTCAGTTCCTCATTTAGGGGGAGATCTCTCTTTCGCTCTCTCTCTCCCCGAGATGGTTCCACTTGGAGGGGAACAGGCTGGGAGGTGAATCCTGAGAAAAGTCTAGAACTGTGATGGAATTAGTCTTCCAATAGCCCCCCTCCCTAAGAAAACAAGGGAAACAACAGCAAAGAACCCTCCTCCACGACCCTCACTATCCCCAGAAGCCGTGACTCAAGTTGCGTGGAGATCGGGGTACCATCAACGGCGTCCAGAAAGGGAGAGAACAGCCTGAAGTCACTTTGAACCCCTCTTCCCTTGGAACAGAAGTGAGCAAAATCCACCTCCTCTGTGTTTTCATATTAACTTATTTCACTCTTAGAAACTGACTTCTGACACGGATGATGACCGGGGACTGACTTCTGGGGACGCATGAGGACCGGCTCACTGGAAAGCGGCACCTGTGTCCTTGAGCACAGCCCCGCACAGCCAGATGCTCTGTTTAGCACTCAGCGGGGCTCCTCCGCGGGGGGTCTGGGGCGAGGCACCAGCGCAACTTACCCATGAAGTAGGTGGTGGTCTTGCAAACGGCGCTCCCGAAGATGAAGTCCTTGAGCAGGTTGGGGATGAGGTTGAACGGCATGCAGAAGAGGCAGAGCATGAGGTCGCTGACAGCCAGGGAGAGCAGGAAGATGTTGGTGACGGTCCTCATCCTCTTGTTGCGAATCAGCACCGTGATGACCAGCGAGTTTCCGAGCACGCTGAGCAGGAATATCAAGGAGTACAAGAGAATCTGCACGGCCGGACGCCACTCTGCAGGGATTTGCAGGAAGAGGACGGAGGGATGAGGTTATGAGAGCAGAATGCTAAACCCTTAGGGAACGGTTACTTCCTGCCCATTTCCCCCCCAGGGGTGCACATCACTGAACCCAGCGATTCCTGTTCCGACAACATTTTACAGAAACAAACTGAAGAAAGCACAAAGTGAATCATTTGTTTTTTAGAAGATTGGTTTGTTAAAGGACCACTCAGGGAATCACTTTTTCTTAAGGACAAAGCTCCAGTGAACAGTGATCGCTTTCTTTCCTAGCTGCTAAGCATTATTTTGCTTTAATCAATTCACGCTGGGTTTCCCCCCAAGAAAAGGCAACTGCTGCGTGGTGACAGCACCTTTTCTGCGATGCTTGTAAGTTCAAGCTCAGACACTTGCACCCCCTTCTTGCTGCTCTCACCTCTTCCACTGCTTCGTCCCCCAAGTCCTATTCACGAACGCCCCCGCTCTACCAGGGGGAACAGTATTTGACTCTATTCTGCTTTCGGATCTCTTATCCAAACTTCAGAACCTACGACTTTACCCAGCCTTGTCTCAAATGACTTTGTTATGTTTTCTTTATCAGCCTTTGCCTCTGCTGATTTCTCCTGCAACTCAATAGTTTTCTGAATTAAAATAAGTCTCTGACACCTACCTGTGGAAGGGTGGGGCTGATCCAAGCAGAAAAGGGTCTCATTTTCCAGCCCGAGTTCGCAGGGAGGAGCAATGTTGCTTCCATTCACAAGAAGGCTGTCAACCACGTCCATCCTCGTCTGCTGCTTTCCAGCAAGTGCTGGCGCTCGAGCCGGTGAATTGCTCACTCCCGGCTCATTCCTCTAATGACCGGAGAGTCTTCCAAATGCGACCTGCCCTGGAAGGGCCGGGAGAGAGTGATTTCCAGGTGTGGGCTTTTTCAGCCATTCCTAAAGGCAGCTTGAGTTCACCACGCTCAGTCCAGCTGGGCAGGCATTTGCGCTCCTGTCATGGAAAAGGCAGCTAGTGCAAGCCAAGCCTGATCCACCTTCCGAGCCCACCCCGCCCATTCCCGGGCCAGTCTTAGGGCCCTGAGCACGGAGACAGTCTGGCTGCAGGTTAACCCTTCCCAGAATGCGGCTGCTTTTATGCACATACATGAGTACACGTGCACAGACACTCACACATGCTTCCCCAGCACCTCTCTTCTCTGTATAGGAACCTGTCACCATCCCTCACATGTGCAGAAGAAAGCCCAAACTGGCCGCATGAGACACGGACAATTAACACAGCAACAGATACGATAATGCAGACCATCAGGCCTGGAGGACGTGAGGGACTGTGTTTCTCCCTCCTTACATAAAAGCAATTAGTGCCTTTTTAGCTTTGGAACCATGCCCAGCAATGTGTGTGGATATAACTGCAGGGTGGTTGTTAAGTCGTTACTAACCACAGTGCTATTTCTTGTGGTCTCTGCCCTTGTTAACTGGGAGGAGGGGAGCACGTTTGAATATAGGTTCCGGAGTCCTTATCACAAAACAAGTTAGTAAGATTTCCCGTCCACTCATGTATTCATTCATCCATTCATTCAGCACAGACTTCTTGAGAGTCAGCCATTTGCTAGATATTAATACTTTGCTAGCATGTCAGCAAATAACGAGCAAAATCTTTTCAGGTCTTGTCAAGTACCGTGGAGGGAGTAGAGCAGGGAGATGTGATGGGGAGGAATGGATCGGGGGTGCTAATTTAGACAGAGTGGTCAGGAAGGGCTTCCTCAAGGAAGGGACTGTGACCTGGATGACAAGGAGGAAGCCTTATGGAGATTGGAGGACAGCTTCTTCCAGGCAGAAGGAGTGGTATTTTCAACAGACGTCACAGCAAGTGCAAAGGTCCTGAGGTGGGAATGAGCTTGGTCCCTTTGAGGTACAGATAGATAGAAGCAGGAATGAGTGAGGGGCAGACAGCAGGAGAGAAGTTAGAGAAGGGGACCAGCTTGGGGGGCTGGGTTTTCCTTGAAGCTCTGTGGTGCTGTCCCTCAGCACTCGTTGCATAGCTAGTCTCCTCAGTTTGGATCCTTTGAAAAGCAGATGACAGTCGTGGAAGCTGTGTTTCTGACACACTGCTCGTCTGAGCTGAGACTTGGCCTCTTTGTTAGATACCCCTGGGGCTCCTTGTGTCCCGGCAGTGCTTGCGTTAACAGAGCCTCATGCCACATCTTTGCTGAGTCTCAGCTGGACAGAGGTGAACTAGTTGGCATTTTTACTGTCGATGTGGGACTGAGAAAACAGTGATATCTCTTTTCTTTGAAAGCATGAACACCTATGTTCGGGGCACTTAGTCACTGAAACTGGAAGTGGAAGGAATATTGGAGAAGCTATGGGCAGTTATTAGGAGGACAGTCTTTGGCATGGGACAGACCTGGGATCAAATCCTGTCTTCACTGGTCACCTGCTGGGAAATGCTGAGTGAGTTTCTTAACCTCTCTGATGCTCATTTTCTTCATCAAGATGACTTCACAGGTATTTGTTACAAAAATCACCTAATTGACTTCAATGTCTAACATACAAAAAGTGTTCAATAAATCACAGACGGTATTAATAGCCTTCTCCTAATGCTTACTATTTTCCTTTTGCAAATGAGAAAACTGAGGTTCGGAGTGGCTGCATGATTTGCTGGTGAGAACCAGTGGGGGAAGTCCCCTTGGGGACCCTGCCAACCCCGTCACACACCAGTTCCTGCAGCTTGGATCTTTCCATCGTCATTCTAGTATCTCGTAGCCCATTTGGAGCGAGGGTTCCCATCTCTACTCCTTCTTCCTGCCACACATCCTTTCAGCCGAATCTTCCCTGCCTGCAGACTGTGAACCGTGCCCACTGGGCGCTGACCCAGAGCAGCAGTGTTCTGACTCGCAAAGGGAAAAGCATTCAGGTTTTGAGCCCTGAGTGCAGTCAAATTTCGCCTCCCTGCCAGCAGCGGGCTGCTTCGGCTGCTTCAACCGGGCAGATGTCACCAGCCACGGGGTGCTGCCTACCGAGGTTCATCCGGCCTCTCGGCGGCTGCTTCAGCAGATTGGGGGACAGGGCTGCTGTGCAGGTCCAGGGGCCAGGAGAGCAGAGAGCAGGCCAGGTTCGACCTGCCCTGAGCCAAAATGGAGCCCAGTTTGGGGCAAGTTCCTCTTTCCATCCTTCCATTCCTCCCTCCCTCCTTCTTTCCTTCCTGTTCTGTTCTTTTCTGCTCATTGGTTGTCAGGAAGTGGGTGTGGGTGGTGAAGTGTGTGCTAGAGATTTTGCGAACTCACAAGGAGGGGGCAGCAAACTTGAGTGCTGTGTTGCACAAACTCTAGGGTACATCTGAATTACCTGGGTTCACGGTCTAAAAAAAATGGGCATTTCCAGACTGCCCTCCCAGAATTTCTGATCCTTCAGTCCCAGGCCTGGAAATCTGCATGTTAGTCCAGCATCCCTGGGGATTTGGAGGCCAGTGATCTCAGGATAACCTAAGCCCCCTGAGAGCCGTTAAGACCGAGAGGGTAGGCATCAGACTGCAGAAACCTAAGCCTGGTCTTCACCCCTGGCCAGCTGTAGAGTGTGAACCTACTGCTTAATCTTTCTGGATCTCAGTTTGCTCATGTGTAATAGGGATAAAATAATGCTACCTATAAACAAAACAATACACGGAGAGAGCTTAGAACAAGAACTGGAACATAGTGCTGGATATTAATTGTTATTGTAAATAGATAAGATTAATTCTGGGAATGCTCTACTTATCCCATATCATGGGATATGGGACATAAGATATAAACCCACATTACGGGTTTATATCTTCGGTACTCTAGCACAGTGCCTGCCATATAGCATGTGCTTGGTACATATGCATGAATAAAGAGGGAAAAGTTAGAGGAGCCAATATTTCATTGCTTGTTATAACTCTATTACTTTGGTTTTTTTTTTCCTGGCCAACTCTAGATTTTTCACTCTGAGTTTGTGAGCCTACGTTCCGTTAGAGTTCAACTAAAAAGGAGAATTCCAGTGGAAGATTCCAGTGCACTTTCAAGGGAGAAGCCGAGGCACTTTCTGAGTGTCAGCCCTGGTTCCGTTCCTCAGCATACACGCACAGAGTGCCTTGTAAGTGCCAGGTGCTGTGCTAGCTGCTAGGGTCTCATGAGCCAAGTAGATGGGATTCCCTTTCTCGTGGAATCCCAGTCCACTGTGGCAGACAGGTGATTAGTAGACTGCGCCAAGTGGAAATGTCCTGTCACCTCAGAGCCCTGTCCTCTGATCGGGCACAGTTCCAGGTGAATTGATACAAATTGACTAAATTCAATTGGAATGGTTTCAATGTCTCCCTCTGTCTGAAACACACAGTGCTGGACAGGGCAGAAGCCCAGTGACGCCCACAGTCCATGGAGCCCTTTCTGCACAGGGACCGTCCTCCCTGCCAAACCCCATCCTAGAAGGAGACAAAGATCATGAGCAATCTCAGTGGGCTCCTGGGTCATGAAATTATTAATGCTTTCCCAAACCATTCTCTGTCTTAAGAAACAATTGTTCCAAAACACCTAAAAGATTAATATGTACTTTTTCCCTTATTATAACTTTAATCACATGCTCATTGCAAATTTTTTTTTTTTTTTTTTTGAGACAGAGTCTTGTTCTGTTGTCCAGGCTAGAGTGCCGTGGCATCAGCCTAGCTCACAGCAACCTTAAACTCCTGAGCTCAAGTGATCCTCCTGCCTCAGCCTTCCGAGTAGCTGGGACTACAGACATGCACCACCATGGCCGGCTAATTTTTTCTATGTACTTTTAGTTTTCCAATTAATCTCTTTCTATTTTTATTAGAGAGGGGGGGTCTCGCTCTTGCTCAGGCTGGTCTTGAACCCCTGACCTTGAGCGATCCTCCCTCCTCGGCCTCTCAGAGTGCTAGGATTATAGGCGTGAGCCACTGTGCCCAGCCGCAAATTTTTTTAAATGAAGACAAATAGGTATAAATGTAACACAAATCCATTTCAGGGCTCTACATGATTTTTTCTCTATGTGGTATCACTTAATTCAGCCCGGAAGCCACAGGTAGTTACAAGCAATTTCATGTTATGGGAGTCGCAATTTACAGGGAAGCCTGACATTTGTTAAAATTCTCTCGCTACTTTGCAGTCTCCTCCACACTCTGATGCTCAGAACGTCACTCTCTAAATTTTTCATTTCTCACTCTCTCGCCAAACTCACTCAGACTGCTGCCCACTAGGGTTTTCCTCTTTTCGTTCCTCTACCATGTCAGCCTTCCGGAAGTGACTGACTGGGACTTCCCTCCCTCCTCTCAGGATTGGGGAACCGGTGGCCTTGGGGCCACACGTGGCCTTCTGGATCTTTGAGTGTGGCTTCTGGATTGAATCCAAGTTTTACAGAACAAATCCTTTTGGTTTGTGGGTGGGCTGAGGCTCTCTTGCACCCCTGGTCCCTGCAGAGGGCAGTGTGAAAACCACCCCCTGAAGTTCCTTCCCCACGGGCCACCTTCCTTGGGGAAAGCACAGTGGATCCTTTCTGAGGAATAAACCCCTCCTCCTCCAACAGAGGAAAGCCAGCACCAGATCTGTTTGAAGAGGCTGTCACTCAGCAGGCGCTAGCTGGGCTTTGGGCAAGTAGCTTGTCTCTGAGCCTTCATTTCCTCCCAGGTAGATGGATTCCCAGTGCTGACACCCACCTCAGAGGCTGCCGGGATCCCACTTGTCACAGTGTGTATAAAGCACCCCGCAGAGTGCTTGGCAGGTCATAAGGGCTCAAGACATGATAAGAACAAGCAAGAACTATGTTGACAGGAACACCAAAATCATGCTTTAACATCACGGCCTAAAGGTAACCTTTGATAATGGTTTCGCGGGTGTCCTTTTAGCCTTTTCCTCCGAACACATTTTTTTGCAAAAACAAATTTGGAATAATAGCCTATATACAGTATTCATTCATTCTACTTGTCCCTGTTGAAAATGTAATTTTAAGATAAAGTTCTCCCTCAAAATGAGAAATACAGCTTTATGGAAAAACGTGGTTTTTAAAAAAATTTAGATAAAAACGAAAGTAAAAAAATCTATAACCTCATCATCCAGAGAATTTAAAAAATCTTTTACATATATTCTATTTGTATATTTTTTCACTTAGCATTATTGCATGACCATGTCTTAGTACTTCTCTATAGTGTTATTTTTAATTGATGTCTATTATTCCATCAAGAATATGTACTCGAATTTACTAAAGTATTTCCATATAGTCGGATATTTAGGTTTTATTTTCAGCTTTCTGTTTTTATCAGTGACAATGTGGTAAACACTTATGCACACATATTTTTGTGGCATTTGGTGTACGTGGGCGACTTCCGGTCTGCCATTAGCATGACTACATGCAAGCAGCAGCGTTCGTGTTGAATGCAAGCAGATGTGACCCCCTGCCGCTGACCACGCAAGGTGCCTGGTTCCTGGGGCTGGGAGCCTGGCAGGCCTGGCAACCACTTTCAAAAGATGGTTACCATTTTATAAGGCTGCTATTTATTGTATTACTATTGCTTTATTATACTTTTGTGAGCGTCGGATATTATCGTTTAACATTTTCATTTTGCTAAGTCAGTAACTGAAAAAGGCGCCTCCTTGTGGCTTTAATTTGCATGGCTTTTATTACCAAAAATGCTCGATATTGCCCACCTTTGTTTACTAGTCGTATTTCTTTTTAAATCAAACTTAAGCCGAAACATCATTTATGAATCGTTTATGTGCTTTGCCCTTTTCTCTATTCAGTCAACAAATTTATTTATCGAACATCTGCTATGCGTCAGGAACTGATGTAGGTACTGTTCTCATCAGTGAGCAAAGCAAAGTCCCTCCCTTTACTAAGTTCTCATCGTGTGAGGGACACACAATAAACAAATGAATGAATAAAGTATGACGTCAGATCGTGAAAAGTGCTAGGAGGGGAAACAAAGCAAGGTTAGGGGATGGACAGAGATGGCTGAGCAGAGGAGGCTTTTCTGAGGAGGTGATGTGAATTGAGGGAATGAGTCTCATGACAATCTGGGAGAAGAACATTCCAGATAGGGTATTTATTGTGGTCTTAATGTTTTGCTTATCACTTGGTAGGAACTCTATTTAAAGAGCTAAGGATGATGTTTAATTTACAAATTACTATCATAAACTGCTGATGTGGCACAGACTTCTTTCCTTCTCTTTCTGTATAGTAATAGAATCCCTAATTTTTAATTGGGTACATGACTGTCTATAATTAATAGTAATATTTCCAGATTCTTTGCAGTTAGATGTGGCTAGGTGACAACATTCTGGCCAATGAATATGCAGCTTCTAGAAAGTATCTTTACAAAGAAAGAGCATGCCCTTTCCTTTCCTTTTCATCATTTCTCTGGCTAGAATGAAGATGTGATCACTGGAGCTGGAGCAGCCACTTTGTATCAGGAGGTGGGTGCCTATGTTGAATGTAGCAGAACAAGATACTCAAAGGAGGCTGGATCCTTGATGACCTTAGACTTGATATAATAGCCAGCCCTGTACTGCTTGTCTTGAGACTTCATTTATATGAGAAAGAAAAATTAATCCTTATTTTATAAAGCCAGCGTTGTGTTGGATTTTCTGCCACTTGCAGCCTAATCTTAACTAAAACACTGTGAATTAGAGTCTGCATATTTTAGTTTCTGGCCTTTTTTTTTTTTTCACGCTACTCCTCTGCTGTGTTCGGGATACATCATGGTAGCTTTCACATCGCTGACTTGGATGGTATCCTCCCAGCCCCAAACGTGCCTGTCTGATTCCCTCCCACCTCATCAGAGTCTACTGTTCTTTAGGGCCCAACTTCAGCCCGTCTCCAAGCAGCCTTCTGCAGTGTACAGCCCTTGTAGCTCTGTCTTTTCTCTCCACCTCCACAGCCCTTACCAAGATCCCACTCGTTGGGCCTTAATCAAATGGTCTTGTTCTTTCATGGGTCGGAGGTCAGTCTCGGCCCCATTTTCCCACCTCTGTCTGTCTCGCGGCTGTCGCCCTAGTGCACGTGACCCTCATCTCTCCCACAGGGAGCTGCAGGACCTCTTCTCCACTGGTCTCTCTACTCTTCGTCTGGCCCCTCCAATCGCTTCTCCATGCAATAGCCTGTGTGATGTTTTTAAAACAGAAACCAGAATGTCCTTCCCTACTGAAAACTCTGCGGCCCAATCCAGCAAGGCCCTGCGTGGCCGGGATGGCCCCTGCATACCTCTGTGGCCTCGTCTCGTGCTCCTCCCGCCTCCGTGTCCCCTTCTGTGTGTGTCATGGACTTTCTTCTCCCTGGGCCGTGCTCAGTCCACTCCCTTCCCCTCCCCCAGAGTCGTCACACATGTTCTCTCTGCCCGGACTATCGCCCCCTCGTCGACCCCCACCCTCTGGTGCCGCCTCCTCAGGGAAACCTCTCCTGAAGTCCAGGCTGGAACGAGTTTCCCTGTTGGCTGCTCACGTGGCTCCCAGGTCTTTTCTTTCAAAGCCCTTCCTATGGTTTGCGGTGCTGTGTTTGTGTGGCTGTTAGGTCATCCTCTGCCCATCCTCTGGGGACACCAGACTGAAGCTCCATGAAGCCGAGAGCCGCGCTTTGCACGTCACTGTAGTAGCTCCTCAGCGTGAGCGGCAACCCCCGTTCCTCCCCAAGCCTCTGGGAAGTAGATACTATTATAAAGCCCTTGTGCAAATGAGGAAAATGAGTCTCAAAGAGAATGCAGACACAGAATCAACACGCAGACCCAAGCAGGACCGGTGCCAACGTCCACGCTTGTTTCATCACACAGCTGCAGCGGGAACTGTCACCATGCGATTCCCAGAGTCTGGTGGGAACAGAGGCCACCGACCGACTCCTGCCCCCACCTAGGCTTCAGCACGCCATGCTTTCTGAGTCTGTGAGCCCCACGGGCATGGATCTCTGAGTGGAATTTCAGAGTGTGTGGTAGACACTGCAGGAGATGCTTGAGGGGTCTGTTAACTTGGGAGTCAACAGGAAGCCAAAATAGAATTAGCTTAGAATTTTCTCAGGCTTTCTTAGGCTCCCCAAGAACTACTCAGAGAAGGATGCCAAGAGGCAACTGTTACGAGGTGAACATGTGAGGACTCCAGCGTGCATCCTCACTGGGCCACCTCCACTGACCTGACCTCGGGCGGGCTCCGTCATTGACTTTCATCCCTCTGAATTCCCAGTTCTTCACCCACAAAGTATAGATCATACTATGAACCTTACGGGGTTGTGTGAGGATCCCATGGGATCCCACTGTGGACAATACTACCCTTGAAGCCCCTGGAGCCCCATCATGAGAACACCACGGCCACGGAGAGGACACTGTCTCTGTATATTCCTGCGGGGCCCAGTCCTCGGCACCTGGGGCTAGTCCCACCAGCTCCGGCCCTCAGATCCAGCCGGAGGCCCGCGGGGGTCCTATATCCCTCCACTCTCCTGCTGCACTCCCCATCCAAACTCCCTTTTCCTCTGGAAATTAAGAGACGAAAGCTCCCAGGAATATCAGAGGATGCGAAGACTTAGGTGTGCCTATGTGGGGTTGGTGAAAGGCCTGTGTCCCAGCTCAGCCAGCCAAATACCCTATTAAATCATTGTTATCATGTTCCAGTTAAGCCAGGAGGAGTCTCCCCTACACCCTTAGGTCACTGAGACCCTGAAGATCACATTCCTCAGAGGTGTGGGGAGCGTCATGGCTCTCACTGGAACCTTTTAGAGTTGTGCCTGGTGGCATCCGATCCAACCACATGTCCACTTGCTATTAATATTCTGGGATTGTAACAGCTACCGAATCCGTTAACTGGTTTCAAAGTGAAAGCAATTGGAAACACAAGTGCCTTGCAAGGTTTAAGCACCATAAAGCTTATTCAGCCCGATTACTGGGAAAGTAGGGCCAGAATGGAACTCTTGATTTCAGCTCCCTTCCTGACCCAATAAATTAAAGGAGAAAAGTCAGACTTAAGGTTTGAAGTAGTAGTTTCTATGCCTGTAAATAATAAAAGCTGGGACTTGAAATTCAGTTACCTTTGAAAGGCATCGACAGGTCCCAGGGTAATCATAGCCCCTAAGTGCACAGTGTCAGATGCCATCGCGCCCTCGGGCCCTGTCACCACAGTGGGCCACTTTTGCTGCGGTTGTGTCTCCAGCTATTTCTGCAATGTCTAGTGCATCATAAGCATGCACTGGATGTTTATTGGGTAAAGGAATGAACAGACGGGAGAATGGATGTCATTTTATCATTTTTATATATGGAAGAAATTTTCAGACTGGATAGATTTATCTCTCTATTTTGCTTGTGATATAACTATTCTGAGAATTCAAGTCTCTTGAATGAAGTGCTCTTTCCCAGCTATTAATAATCGCAGTAGTGACAAAAGTAGTAACAATAGCTACAATTTATTGACTTCTATTTCAAGTGCTTTATACACATTGACTCATATAATCCTCACATCAGCCCCAGGGGGTAAGTAATATTATGATCTCCATTATCCAGAACAGCTGAGTAACTTACCTAAGGCCACAACAGAACAAGAACATTTTTCACTAAAATCATTTTTGACCTTTTTTTTGGTCTTGGATCCTGAATGTTTGTGTTGCCCCAATATTCATATGTTAAATCCTAGTCTCCAAAGTGTTGGTATTTGGAGGTGGGGGCTTTGGGAGGTGATTAGGTCATGAGAGTGGAGCTCTCATGAATGGCATTAGTGCCCTTATAAAAGCGGCCCCAGAGCGCTTTCTTCCCTCTTCTGCCACATGAGGACACAGCAAGATGACAGCCACTTGTGAACCAGGAAGTGGGCCCTCACCAGACCCAGAGCTGCCAGCATCTTGATCCCTGATCTTGAACTTCTTGGTCTCCAGAACTGTGAGAAATAAATGTTTGCTGTTTCTAAGCCATCCAGTGTATGGTATTTTGTTGTAGCAACCGGAATGGACTAAGACAGATGCCCTTTGGGAATCCAATAATGTGAACCTCCACCTAAGGAAAAATGTGTGCTCCCCAGCACACACCCAATGTGTGCACAATTTTAGGAAGTTCATGAAATTGCTAAAACCTAACTGTAAGTAATAGGTTAAGAACCAATGTGACAACATACTTAGGCTCTGGGGTCAGACATATTTGGTTTCTTTTCCGTTTTAAAATTTAAAGTATTGTGTTAGTTATGAAGTATGATAATAGAGAACTGCATTTTCTCCAGTGAAAATTTAAGCATTAGAGGTGATGTCTGCATTCTCTTTGACCAATTCATTCTAGGCACATCCTAGAACCATTGCTACCCGTTCATTTTATATCTTTATTCTATACATTAAACACCTAATTATGTAGCCACAGAAAGTACTTAGTATGGTTGTGTGTTATTGGGGAGTTTACACAAATAATTGTATTGCATTTTCCCCCTGCAACTTGCTTTTTTTCTCTTAACAATCATCTTATAGATTTTTTTCAGCCTGTATGGATCTGCCGTATCCTTTTAAGCTACTGTGTAGTATTCCATATTACGGAGGTACCACACTATTGCCGTTTTCTTACTAAATAACTTTAGGTTGTACCAAACCACTGGCATTGCTGGGTCAGTGAACATGTGCATTTTAAAAAATGCAAATGCACCAAATTTCCCTTAAAAACAGTGGTGCCAATTTGTACTTTCTCCAACAATGTATAAAGCCCATAATTTATCCATATTCACATTACTTTTATCAATCTTTTCAACTTTCTCCAAATTGCTGGATGAAAAATGGTAATCTTTTTTTTTTTTTGAGACAGAGTCTCACTTTGTTGCCCGGGCTAGAGTGCCATGACGTCAGCCTAGCTCACAGCAACCTCAAACTCCTGGGCTCAAGCGATCCTCCTGCCTCAGCCTCCCGAGTAGCTGGGACTACAGGCATGCGCCACCATGCCCGGCTATTTTTTTTTTATATATTTTTAGCTGTCCAATGAATTTCTTTCTATTTTTGGTAGAGACGGGGTCTCGCTCTTGCTCAGGCTGGTCTCGAACTCCTGAGCTCAAGCAATCCGCCCGCCTCGGCCTCCCAGAGTGCTAGGATTACAGGCGTGAGCCACTGCGCCCGGCCTTGAAAAATGGTAATCTTATTTGAGTTTGCGTCTTTGATTACTAGTGATGTTGAGCATCTTTTTATATTTTATTGCTCATTTGCATTTTTCTTTTGTGTATTACCTGCTCATTTCTTTTGCTTATTTTTCTGAATATCTTCTTTTTGTCATTGATTTATGCGCTCACTATTACATTCTGATGCCAAACATTAATTAACTATGTCACAAATATTTTCTCTCAGTCTCGCTCCTGTCCTTATAGTTTACACACCTGGATTGAAATCTGGGCACTAACATTGACTTTCTAGATGACTTGCATAGTACCACTCTGAGCTTCAGATCTCCTATCTGTAATATGGAAATAGTGAAATTATCCACCTTTAGAGTTGTTGTTATGATTAAATGAGATAATGACTATAAAATTTTTGGCATACAGTAAATGCTTGGCAGTGCTTGGCATACAGTAAGTGCTCAAAGATAATTATTACTCATTGCTAATTTTAAAATTTATTCCCTGTTTAAGCCAAAATATTATCTACCTTCAACTTCAACCTTTTGGTTATAGAATTATTTTCTACAGGAAAACAAAAATGAAACTCTGAAAGATCTTTTAGGATGAATAGTAGAAAAAAATCACATCTGATTTTAGTTTATAACTTCTACAATAGGTCTGTTTATTTTCGCTTCCAGCCAATGTTGTAGAAATCAAATTATTAATACAGCAGGGAAAAGTCTAAATAGAAGTAAAATTGTGTTTTCATTCAAAAAACTTTTAAAGCAAATTTATAAAACATTTTTCATAACAGTCTTAACCTGGGGAGATGCAGCGACATCTTCTTACCCCTGTAACATTACCAACAAAATCATTGTTCTTAAAAACACCCTGTTCTGGGAAACCAAACAGTTCCTTCTGAGCCTGGGCGACCACAAGCCTTTCTGTATAACCAGCCACGCTCTCTGGGTCACAGACCTTCCTTATGAACTTGATTCCCCCAGTGAGCCTCTAGAATAAGGGGGGCAGGAAGAGCTATTTCCTCCAAACTTTTAAATGAGGAAACAGACTCTGAGGGCAAAGCCATTCTTGACCTTCCCAGTTGAGCCAGAGTCTCCTTGCACGCTCCTTCAGCCCACCACGTACAAACCTCTGTCAAACCACGTTCAGGTCATATGCATACGTCTTGGCCTCCACTAGATGAGCTCTTTGTGAGCAGAAACTCTACCTTCTGTCTAGTGTGAACGCATGGAGGGATGAATGGATTGATGGATGGAAGAAGGATGGATGAATGGATAGATGAACTTGTTCAAAGTCATACCTGGTAAAAAGTAGTAAGTACCCAGGTCTCCATTAGCCATATTAAGCACTCCCTCTTTAGATGTATTTAAAAATCTTAAATAATATTTTAAATTATTATACAGTAAAATAGACTTTTTGGTGTGTGTAGAGTTCTATGAATTTTAACACCTGTATAGATTCATGTAACTACCTCCACAATCAAGTTACAGAACTTTTCCATCATCAAAAAGAAGCTCTCTGATGTTTTCCTTTATCGTCACACTCTCCCTTACCCCACCCCCTGGGAAACACTGTTCTCCATCACTATCTTTTTGTCCTTCAAGGTTGTCTTTTTTTTTTTTTGAGACAGAGTCTCACTCTGTTGCCTGGGCTAGAGTGCCGTGGCGTCATCCTAGCTCACAGCAACCTCAAACTCCTGGGCTCAAGCGATCCTCCTGTCTCAGCCTCCCAAGTAGCTGGGACTACAGGCACACGCCACCGTGTCTGGTTAATTTTTTTTCTATATATTTTTAGTTGTCCAGCTAATTTCTTTGTATTTTTAGTAGAGATGGGGTCTCGCTCTTTCTCAGGCTGGCCTCAAACTCCTGAGCTGAAAAGATCTTGCCGTCTCGACCTCCCAGAGTGCTAGGATTACAGGCGTGAGCCACTGCACTCGGTCCTTCAAGGTTGTCTTGTAAATGGAATCCAACAGTATGTGATCTTTTGAGAATGGCTTCTTTCACTTCGCCTTTGAGATCCATGTAAGTGGTTGTGTGTATTGATAGTTTGTTCTTTTTCATTAAATTGCTGAGCAGTATTCCTTTGGGTGGATGTACCATTTTGGATGCATTTACCCATTCACCTACAGAAGACAATTTGGGAGCTACTATGAACTTTCTTGTACAGGTTTTGTATGAACCCAAGTCAACTTCTGTAGGTTAAATTCCCAGGAGTGGACTTGCTGGGTCTCACAGTAAGTGAGTGTTTAACTTTTTAAGAAATTGTCAAACTGTTCTCTACAGCAGCCATATCAAACATTCTTACGTTTGTACCACACAATCTATTAAAAAAAATCCCTCTTTCCCTATTTTTTCTCATGAAACAGGATCCCTTTCCCCAGCTTCCCTTTGTCTAACTTCCTCTCCCTGCACCCCTCAGAATCCCAGGTGCCTCCCTGACCTTCAGAGCCAAAGAGGTGCCATCCACGGTGGTGTGCGCCAAGGGACACCACTGCAAGGTAACCCCCCTCCAAGACTTTCCCTTCTGCCTGCCCAACGCCCTCCCCTCCAAGCACCAGATCCTATCTTCCACCCCTGGTAAAGAGCAGTTGGTAGTATTGGGACCACACTGTGCTCTTATCAGTCATATTCTCCTTAGGATAAACCACATTCAGGGCTATCCCAGTATGGACTTGGGTATAGAAGTAGAACAATCAGCGGGCCTTAAGGGAAGAGGCCTGAAAGAAAAGGCAGAGGTGTCCAACTCTGTTTTTCTGTCCAGAGGCCACTTTGCTCACTTACACTCTGACTCTTAGTAATGGGTCAGTGCGAGCCACACTCCTCCCTCCTTTTCCCTGCACACTTCTGTTAGTGCTCCCTTCTCATGTCACTGCGATGAACACCGCACGATGGCGTCCTGTCTTCCAACCTTTGAGACCACTGTGGTCAGCACAGAGAACCAAGCTAGACACTTGTAGATTAAGGGATTATAAAGCCTCAAGTACAATGACATCTCCTACCATGGCTTCTCTTTTGGGTCCAGTTATGTATCCCTCCTGAATCCACACCCAGGTGGTGGTGGGGGGCAGGCAGGGACGGTAAGATGGAAGAGACAGCCGACCCCCAAAACTTTGGAAGACGTGCACCACCTCTTAAAATAATCTATGTGTAATGTTTAAAGCCTCATGCTCTTCATTTTATCTGTGATTTTAAACACAGCCTTGTCAGTGAAATACAATTAAGCCAGACCTTATCGCAACTCATGGTGTTATTTGAGTTGCTTCATTCTTGACAAATTTCATAAACACAGGGGATAAAAAGAAGAGACTCCTTTTGACTTTCTCTCTCTGTGAAATCTTGACACAGTGCAGATCCAAATTCCTCTAACAGGCCTTTGGCCAGCCTGGCAGTGATGTGATCAGGCAGTGAAGGCCACATTAGCGCCGGGCCTGTGTAAAGGTGGGGGGACCTCATGGGCAGAGCCTGCTGGTGCTTGCCGGCTGGGGGTGGTATTTCAGGCAGATGTGCCGCACCGCTCCCCTCTGTCCCCTCCTCCCCAGCTGGCCTGCTGGGATTTTCTCATTTCAGGAAGCAAATTGCTCCCAGGCTTACAGCTCAGAGTCTTTCACGCTGTGGTCACACTGCCCTGACCGGGCAGCAGGCACACTGGAAGCTCCTACAGCTGGGTCTCGCCACCTTTCCCCTGGGCCTGTGGACAGTTAGGAGGAAGGTCTAGAGGGTGGATGAGGGTGTTTCTGGGGATGGTGAATCTGATGGGGTTACGATGCAAAAATCCTGTGGTGGGAGGGTGGCAAGAGGGGAATGGGGGCTGCAGAATTTACAGGCTGCACTTCACCCCCAGCCGTTCTGAATGACCTCTGTAAACAGAGGACCAGGGAAATGGCCCACAGCTCTCTGCAGGGCTGTTCCTACTTCAGGGACTCTAACTGCTTACCAGGGGAAAAGGCTACACTGCAAATGTGTGCTCCAAACCGATAAGCTGAAGCAGGGATCAGCAAACTTTTTCTGTAAAAAATAACTATTTTTGGCTTTGCAGGCTGTGTAGTCTCTGTCACAACTACTCAACTTTACCTAGAGTGTGAAGGCAGCCATGAACGGGCATGGCTGTGTTCCAATAAAACTTTATTTACAAAAACCAACAGTGGCCTCGGTTTGGCCTGTTGAGTGGGTCATGGTTTGCCCACCCCTGTGCTGGGCATGGCAGATAAGCCAGAGGAAGATGCCAGGTCCTTATCATATCAGCTCTGGGTCCCTAACGTTCAGTCTTTTGGGCAAGAGGAATAAAGATCTACCTTGTTTAGACAGCTGTGCTGCAGTCTCTTTGTTATAGCAGCCTGTTCTGTATTTGCTTGTCCTGCCTCTTTATTTAAAATATGTCCTTGCATGCCACCTTCTCAGAGAGACCTTCTCTAACTCTAGCCCTATGACCTGCTTGATTTTTTGATTGTTCCTATCACTATACAGCATTATAATACTTAAAATATTTTTTTTTTCTTTCTAAATCTCCCAGTAAGTTCTATGAGGGCAAGGACATTTTCAATCTTACTGTTATATTCTTATATCTAGAACAGGGGTGGCAGATAGTAGGCACTCAATAAATATTTGATGAGCGGAAGAATAAAAAAAATTAACCGCCTTAAAGGATCTGGAAAGTTTGAAATATAAGAGACTAAAACAGGTATCTAAACTTTTTTCATCTACTCTCTATCAGCCAAACATTTTTGGGCATATACTCTCTTTATAGGTCATTTATTTATTAATATTTACAAATCATGTAGGAATTTTTAAAGGATGAGATGAAAATAGACATAGAACATCCTATCCTCAATGAATTGTCTCATGCACTCACTTTGTTATTCACTGAATTGTAGACAGAGGTAAGAGGAGGCCTGGATTAGAGCTGCCATTGGGGACAGAGGGAGAAATACAGGTACCAGGGCAAAGCCAGCAGTGATTTATTGGGTCACATATCTCCAAGGGCATCGTCTTTCCTCAAATCTTTGCCGATTCTGCAAATAATTCTTGGCGGCCTTTTACCCTGGTGAATGGTTCAAGGACCCAACTCTTCTAACCAAGCAATACAGAATCCATAGCCATGAAATAACAAAAGTATATATGCACAAGCTTTCAGACCAACTGAAAACCTTTAGTGGAAGAGTTTGGGGGATAGTGTGGGGTGATCTCTTCTTTCCTTTAATTTCCAGATTGAAGTGTGCATGAGCTGCCTTTATTTTAAATAGACTAGTTATCATTCATTTATTAAACACAGCCCACATGCCAGGACTGTGCTAAGCTGGTGATTAAATTCAAAGACAAGGCTCTCCAAAGCTAGGAAGCACTTTTTACACTAGAAAAACCAAAATCAAAACCAAAACAAAACAGAAGAGAAGAGAGGAAAGCACTGATATGGGAAGTTCTTCGTTGCTTATAGATCACGGAGGGCATTTTATAGGGCATTGAACATTCTGAGCACAACCTCAGCTGCATTGGCACCACAGGAACGGTGGGCGGCTGCTTCCTGGAATATTTACCTTGTTATCCCGCCTGCCCTCCTCCGGCCCCTGTCTCATTGGCAATTTCCCTCACTTGCAGGAACTGGCTCTTGCTTCTGGCTGGATTGAGAGGGACTTTATTTGTGATCAACATTTTCCACACCGCACCTGCGCTCTGGATGTTTTTCTTCTTTGCTTTATTAAAACCAGATATGCTAATACTGGGTTTTTCATCTTCATTAATATATAGAAAAGTGGAGTGTATTATAATTCCTTCTCCCCAGGACTCAGGCATGAGTCCTTGGGGGCTGGGTGAGAGGACAGATTGTGCAAGTGACCGGAGACCCCGTGCTGGGCTCAAGCTTTTCCTCCATGCTCCTGCCAAGTCTGGATCACACCTGTGCCCTTGACTGTAGCCTGGAATGTTTTCTCCCAGGAGAATCCTCAGTTTCTCTTGCAAATAGGGTCTTGATATCATGCTCCCATTACTCCTCCAGATGCATCTGAACCCTAGAGTAAACACCCACTGGAGTCCCGACACACACTTGTACACACAAGGTGAAATGGCATGGGCTTTGCAGTCAGCAAGATCTGGAATTCAAAGCGATTTCATCATGTGCTCAGTGTGTGTCTTTGACCAGGTTATTTGACCTTTTGGAGCCTTGAGTCCCTTATCTTCATGTGACAGAGAAAGAAGGAAAGATACGAGATTATGAATATTTGAAATTTTCTACACACGCACGCGTGCGCACGCGCACACACACACACACACTATAACACAGCTGCAAAGAGCAAGGATTCTTTGCCTGCTTGATCTGTTACAGGAATTTGGATGGCTTCCAGCAGAGTGAGAGGTAGGGAGGAGAATTAAAAAACCAAGAGGGGCTAGATTACACTATTTAAGAAAAACATGGAGGTGAGTGGTGAGCCAGAAAAGAGCCAGTGGGAGCCCCTTTCCTGGCAAAATACGAAGACATGGGCATTGGGAGCTAGGGTTTAGCAGATGTGTCATTTTTGGTCTTTCAAGAAACAGACACCAAGATGGAGTTAGAAGAATGGAGATTTTTGGGGGGAACCGCCCGTGGGATAAAAAGGAGGGGCACAGGGGAGCAGGAAGGAGGCTTGACACCCGAGAAGAAAGAGTGGGAAGGAAGGAGGACCGAACGAGAAGAGCTTCAGTGTGCAGGAGGTCTTGGCGAGGCGGATGGGACGCCCAGACCACAGACGGCCCACCAGGAACACTGGGCTCTGGGCAGGAACACTGGGCTCTGGCCCCACCACTTGCAGTCATTGGCTGGGAGCAACACAAGGAGGAGTGACATTGGACTTACCGCAGGAGGAAAAAGATTCGGGAGTGGAGAGGAGAGAGGAAGAGAGAACATTAAGCAGCTGAGAGAGTTTGGTGTGCAGAGAGGGAGGAGAGATGAGCAGGCCGCTCCTCGATGGGTGGACCCCTGAGTCCTGGAAAGAGTGTCTGGGAGGGTTCTGCGATGTTCCTTCTTCGCTGTCATCCACTCTGCCTCCCCATCCTGCTCCCATCCCAACCCAACCTCCAGTAAGGATTTATGTTGCTTTAAGTGCCATTGGGTTTGATTGGCATTTCTTTTTTAAATCTATTTTTTCTTTTATTTTTAGTTGTCATGCAATAATTGTACATATTTACGAGGCATAGAGTGACATTCTGATACATACATGCAATGTGTAATGATCAAATCAGGGTAATCAGCATACCCATCACCTCAAACACTTATCATTTCTTTGTGTTGGGAACATTCAAAATCCTCTCTTCTAGCTCTTTGAACGTATACGATAAATCATTGTTAACTGCATTCACCCTGCAGTGCTACAGAACACAAGTACTTATTCCTCCTATCCAGCTGCCGTTTTATGTCCCTTAATCAACCTCTCCCATCCTCCCCTCTGCCCTACCCTTTCCCGCCTCTAATAACCATAATTCTACTCTCTACTTCTATGAGCTCATTTTTTTTTTAGCTCCTACGTGAATGAGAACATGCAGCATTTATCTTTCTGTGTCTGACTTATTTCACTTAACATAATGTCCTCCAGGTTCATCCGTGCTGCTGCCAATGACAGGATTTCATTTATTTTAGTGGTGAATAAATAGTGTTCCATTGTGTGTATATACCACATTTTCTTTATCCATTCATCTGTTGATGGACACTTAGGTTGACTTCATCTTTTGGCTGTTGTGAATAGTGCTGCGATAAATGGGAGGGGAAGAGATACACAGGTATCTCTTTGATATATTGATTTCCTTTCATTTGGATAATATCCAATAGTAAGATTGCTGGATCATATGGTAGTTCTATTTTTAGTTTTTTTAGAAAACGCCACACTGTTTCATAATGGTTGCACTAATGTACATTCCCACTGACAGTGTGGGACCATTCATTCCCCTTTCTCCACATCCTTGCCAGCATTTGTTACTGTTTGTCTTTCTGGTAGTAGCTGTTCTAACTGGGGTGAGGAGACACCTCACTGTGGTTTTGATTTGCATTTCCCTGATGATTAATGATGTTGAACATTTTTTCAAACACTAATTTGTGCTTCTTTTAAGGTGGCCTTGTTTTATTTGGATTATATGTAAAATGAGGATAACATCTACCTTTTGGTGTCATAAAGATTGAATAAAGCAATGCAAGTAGAATTGCTTGACATACAACATACCGAATATCTGATATGTTTCTGTCACTATTCCATGTGGTAAGAATGAAGCAGTAACGAGGACAGACATAGTCCTGGTCCTAAAGGATCTTAATAAATGGTAATGTTTCTTATCTTCCTTTTTTTAATCTCGGGAGGCTTTTCAGTTTAGGAGATAATACCACCAAAAAGAATATTTTAGTTTCATTGCAATCCTGATTTCACACCTGTGTAGATGGGCTCTCCCCTGATTGGTATGATATTGATTAGTTATAGTAATAATGATCTTTACTAATATTTTTTTCCTTGCACTTTAGAGTTTTCATGTGTTAATTCATTTTGTTCTCACAGCATGCCTATAAAGTGAATAGCCATATTATCTTTATTCTGTAGATGAGGAAAATGAAGCCCAGAGCAGTTCTCGAAGCACTTGCCAAGGTCCTGACAGAGGTGAGATCTAAACCAGAGTTGGCCTTCCAAGCTGCTACTCTTCATGGAGACTCCATTCTACCGCCGGAGAGAAAAAGGTTGATTCCCTCTGGAGCAACAAGCATTATCTAATGGCCCTGCCCACGCAGGCCTTAACAAGGTAAATGTTGGACAAATGTTTGCTTTTCATAAAACAAACTTTAATACCTTTATCTTTCCAATGTGTGTAGAGCTGACCCAAGGCCATCCGGGGAGCCAGGGAACAGAGGCAGGCCCAGTAAGCTTTTATTTACATTTTGAGAAGACAGTTCGGCATTTTTCCTGTCTACAGATTGGTACTAACATCTGTCTTTAGAGCTCATTTTGGGTTCTCTCCATTGTTTGCTACCTCTGTTCCCAATCCCTGGCTGCCAAAACTGAGTATCCTCCTTTGCCCTCACAGTGCTGAGACTTCCCTTGTCCCCAGTTCCAGACAGACCTTATGCCAGTGTCAGGAATAATTCTTCAACAGATCGTACATGCACAGCTCCCCCGTTATCAACGTCCTCCACCACAGTGGTGCACCTCTTACAGCTGATGAGCCTACTCAACACATCGTATCACCTGAGATCCATAGTCTACATTAGGGTTGACTCTTGGTGCTGTGCATTCTATGGGTTTGGATGAATGTGTAATGACGTGTATTTACTACTATAGTGTTACGCCATAAAAATCCTCTGTGCCCCGCCTATTCATCCCTAGCTCCTGCTATAACCTCTGGCAACTGCTGATCTTTTTGCTGTCTCCATAGCTTTGCCTGTTTATCCCTTCAGTTCTAAATCTGTGGCTTAGTTTAATTTTTTTCCATTGCTATATTCATATCTCTTGTGAATGACATAGCTTTTTCTGGATTCATTTCTCTTTCTAGTTTTTCTTTGCTCATTTAGGTTTTTCTTCCTGTCATTCAAGGTCAGTAGTGATACTATCTTATATTTGAATAGTGCCTTCTGAATTATAAGTGCTTTCATTCACATTAATCTTCTCAGTAATTTCATGAGATGGGCTTTTTACACCCATTATACAGACGAGAAAACCGAGACTGAGTTATTTTTGGTGACTTGTCTAATGTGGGATTATAGTGGACATTTGTTGGTCACCCGGCATCCATTTCCCCTTTTTCTGATACCATCCCAATTTTTATTGGAGTCAGCTTCTCCACTCCCGGTGTCCTGGGGAAGTTGAGCCAACCAATGGCTGCAGAAGTGGCTATTAGTGTAATCTACCACTGGTGAAAATCGTGCAGTGACCCCGCCCCCTGCCCTGAGCCAATCAAAGTTCATCTTGAGGCTGACGCAGAGAAGGGCCTTCTTCTTACTGGACATGGAGCTTGAGGAGGTGCCACAGGAGAAAAAAGGCAACAGAAAATGGAGTTGATGCAGAAGAATGCGGAGCTTATCACAAGTCAGCATCTCTATAACCCAGCTGGGAGTTTGGGCTGAGAAAGCCAAGACACTTCCCTTTCCGGCTTTTGCCAGGTGAACCCGTCCTGATCTGCTGCCGAGTCCTGATCACACCCCATGTGCTCAGAAGTGGCAGAGCCGTGTGACCCAGCTCACCTGACTCCAAGACTGGCGTGTTTGACTCTGCTTGGAGCCGCCGCCAAAGGACGGTCCCACCCAAACGAGTGGGATTAGAAATCCCGAGGGGCCATTTCATTGTGATACGACCCTCCCACCTGCTCCCAAGAACTTCCTGCTTCTCCCAGGAGCTGTATTTTCACTTGCTCAAGAATCTTCTCTAATATCTTTCCAGTGATAAAAACAGCATTAGAAATGTCTAGCTTGTGATACCCAAGGTCATCCTTTTTTCATTTTGAGTGGAATGATGACCTTTTCTCATTTTTCGAGAGCTTCTTTTATCCTTCCAAGGAACTGAAAAATAATAGCTAATGGCTTTGCAGTAATATCTTCCCATTCCCTGAGTACCTTAGAATAAATGCCATCAAGCCTGGTTGTTCAGAGTATGTTCAGCTTTGAAAGACTCTCAGCCATTCAATCTATTTGTAGAGATAGAGATTAAAGAAAAACGAGTAAAAGCTGCGGAACTTAGTGATGATATTTTGTATTCCTTTTGCTTTTTGTTTCGTATTGTTTTTCCTCTACGGCTTTTGCATTCACAAAATCAATACATCCTTACTGCCAACGTTTCAAACAATAAAGAACATAAAATTAAAACCATAATCCTACCCTCCATTAACCCACTCTTCCCAGCCCAACCCTCCCCAGATAATCACTGTTAACAAATTACATTTGAATCTTTCCAGAGAATTTTTAAATGCATTTCAAACATATTCTTTTAAAAAAATAGAACAGTGCATGTATGTATAAAGAAAATATTCCCTTTGCTCATTCTCAATTTTTGCTTCCTTAAGATAGTCATTGAGACTATTTTTATACTGTTCTGCAATTGTTTGTTTTTATTTAAGAGTATATTATGGACACTTTCCAGATCAACATATATAGCTCTACCTCATTCTTTCCAAAATCAGCATAGTAATTTCAAAGTCTGGTTAACCATAGTAACCATTCTCTAGTGTGTCTAGCTTTTATGATTATAAATAATACAGCAATAAATATCCTCACACATATATCTTTAAACACTGTCACCAATATTTCTGAAGATTCAAGCTGTAACAGGGAATTTCTGGGTCATAGATTATACATATTTTTGATAAACATCATCAAATAACACTCCAAAAGGGCTCTGTGGTTTATACTGCCATCAAAGTGTAGGAAAGTACCTGTTTCTGAACACGTTTGCCACGTCTCACCGGGCAACAGGTGGAAAATGGAATCTTGTTGCTATTTTAAATCCACTCCTTCTTACCATTTATCAACGATAAATATTTTTTTCAGTGAATTGCTTTAATATATCATTTGACCATATTTCTACGGTCAATTGTTTGAATTTTTCTTATTGATTTTATGGGAACTCTATATTGTTGTATATATTTTTGGTGACTCATTTAACTCTATTTTGCCAAATAGAAGATTTCCCCTTGTTTATGTAGTCACATTTATCAGTTTTTCCTGATACAGTGATCTTGATTTCATTTCATGACTAGGAAAATCTTCCTCAATCAATAATTCACTTTTCTCCAATTCATTTTTAATATTTTCTAGTTTTCTTTATATGGTGTGAAGTAGGATCTGAATTTTAATTTTCTAATTGGTAGTTAATTATTTGAAGACAACTTATTAAATAGCAAGTCCATCCTTTTTCTTCTGGTTTGCAATGCCTTACCTTTATCCTATTTCCTAAACCTGTCTTTATTCTATTTCTGGATTCCCTGTTCTATTCCAACAGTAATGTATTTGTGTATTCTCAACCAGCATCATAGTATATCTACTCTCTATGTTATACATTGTAGATACTGTACAGTTAGTTAAAAGCACAAGCTCTATAATCAGACTGCCTGGGTTAAAGACCCAGCTGTACCACTTATCGGCTGTGTGACTTTGGGCAAGTTACTACATCTTTCTTGATCTCATTTTCCTCATCTGGAAAATGTGACCAATAATAATATTGGTCTCATAATGTTGTTTAAATAAGACATGCTGAGCATTTAATAGAATGCCTGGCTCATTATAAGTGATACTTTGTTAGATTACTTCAAATCTGGGCACTTGCCATGTGCCACATACTCTTTTTGTGGGTAGGTGAGTTTTTTTTAAAAATATCTATTTAAAAAATAATAAATAAGATTTAGAAATATTAAGTAACTTGCCTGATGTGTGATGTGGTGGAACCAGGGGTCTGACTGTATTTGTCCCGTTAGAAGATGTGTGCTTTTTTCACTATATTATCCTCCTTTTAAATCACAAGCCCTAGGCTGTAGTGGTACTTTGTGACTCAACTTCTTACATTTTCTAACCATCATATTCTTACTACTTGAAAACCATTGCTTTTTATACTGTCTTGACTCCATGGCTTCATGCTGAGGAAGGATGCCTGTGTCAAAGTTAAGTTCTCAAAAGGGACTTCCCATGCACTGAGAATTGGGAAAAAAACAAATCCCAAAACATAGTAATATATTTTCTATTCTGGTGATTTTCACAGGTATGTCATCCAAAAAGAATATTTTATATAGGCTGTTGGTCAAAGCTTAAGATGTTTTTAATTACATTGATTTTTTGAAATGAGGTTACTGGTAATAGGTTTGGTCAGTGTGATCTTGCTTGGCCCTCTGCTCTGAGTTCCCAGCTCACCCTACATCCAACCACTCACTGCTCTTTTCAGTGTTTGGTTGGGCATCCTCCTCACTTGGTTCCAACACTTCCGGGATAGTTCCTTCAGGATTCTCTATGTTGAAAACCCACAACTATTCACCAGGAGGAGTTCACCAGTCCAGTTTCCTCTTCCTAAACACATGGGAAGATTATATTCCTTGGCTTCCCCTGTGGATAGATTACAGCCTCCCAATGAGTTACAGCCAGTGGAATGCGGTCAGGAGTAATACCACTTCCAGGTCTGATAATAAAATATACCATGTGTGATCGTTAATTTTTTATGTCAACTTGGCTGGCCCACAGTGCCCAGATATGTGGTCAAATATTATTCTGGATGTTTCTAGGACGGTGTCTTGGATGGGATTAACATTTAAATTGGTGGACGTTGAGTAAAGCAGATTAATGTGGGTGGGCTTCTTCTATCAAAGACCTAAACAGAACAGAAGACTGACCTCCCACAAGCAACAAGGGATTGTGCCAGCAGACACCCCTTGGACTTGAACTGTTGCATCAGCTCTTTTCTGGCCTCTAGCCTGTTGGCTCATCCTGCAGATTTGGGACTTGCCAGCCTCCATAATAGCATGATCCAATTCCTTAAAATAAATCTCTTTCTATACACACACATGCACCCTATTGGCTCTGTTTCTCTGGGGAACTCTCACACACTGTGCCATTCTCCAGGCTATTTTATTCTCCAGCTGCATGGCTAGAAGCAAAGGTCTCCAAAGATGATGGCGTCACGTGATGGAGGGAATGTGGATCCCTTGAGTCACCACTGAACGCATTCTGCCAAGTAGAGTCGTCTGACCTGTACAGACTTTATATAAATTAGAAATAAATGTTTTTCTTTTTGTTGAGTCACTGAGATATGCTATAGTAGATAGAGTTACTTGCCTTAATGATGTAAACACTTATTTTTGTCCAGACAATCCAGTGATGGAGCAACATATAGGCCGGAAGTTCTAATCCAGCAGATGAGCAGGGGTTTGGTTCCCAGTGGGGAACTGTAATGGAAATCAGGAGGGAGAAGCAGAGGGGACCTGGGAACAAGCACGGGGAGGGCTTCTGGGCCAGAAGCTGGCCTGCTGAGCCAGAGCTTTCCCAGACACAGCAGACACCTGTCCTGCAGAATGAGTTCCAGACTCTGGCTGCTGGGAGTGTGAGCTGTCTGGTCAGCATCAGCTCAGGGACTGCACAGGAATGAGACACTTGGCTCCTATGGAGGCAAAAAGGCTGGGACCTGATCCAGCGGATCTGGGAGTACTTCTCACGGAAGGGGGGCAGTGCAGGTAGCTAGAGCAGCAAGGTCTTTCCTCTGCTGGACCTGCCTCAGGCCTTTGGTTACGTTCGTACTTCTCCGAGTATCCTGCCCCTCCTGCTGCCCTGGCTGGCTTCCCCACATCTCCCTCCTGCCCCCTTCATTAACTATCTGGCTCTGAGCTGTAGCTTGGTTTGAGTTAGGGTTAGGGTTAGGGTCAGAATACCTGATCTGGCCCCGACCTCAGCCAGACTCTAGTCTTTGATCTGCTCTTGCCCCTTGTAATGGATTGAATAGTGTTCCCTCAAAATTCATGTTCCATCCAGAACCTCAGAATGTGAGCCTATTTAGAAACAGGGTCTTTACAGATATAATTAAGTATGTTGAGATGAGATCATCCTGGATTTAGGGTGAGCTCTACATCCAATGGCTGACGTCCTTGTAAGAACCGGGGAAGACACAGAGACACCCAGAGAGGAAGGTGATGTGAAGATGCTGCAGAAACTGCAGTGATGTGTCTGGAAGCCCAGGAACGCCAAGGATTGCCAACCACCACTAGAAGCTGGTAGAGCGGCATGGAATAGGTTCTGTCTCAGAACCTTTAGAAGGAACCAGCCCTGCCAATACCTTGATTTCAGCTTTATGGTCAAACAGTGAGAGAATACACTTCTGTTGTTTCAAGCCACCAAGTGTGAAATAATTTGTTACAGCAGGGAAATTAATACACCCCTCAAGACCCTGCTGTGGCTTTTGTCCCATACACAGAGCCTCCTGCCCGAGGTCACACAGCCCGTGAGTGGTAGAACTGGAATTTGAACCTGGTTCTTATGACACCCAAATTAAAACTCTTCCCTCTACCTCTCAAGCTTGAGACTTGCGGGAAAATGTGGAAACACTTGGTTAAAGAAGAGAGTGAGGCAGCAGGGATCCTCCTTCTCTGGTTGAATATCAACCCTACCGTTCTCCACTTCATCACAGGGCCACTGGTTACATATGTGCTCTGTAATTTCCACCCTTCTTACAAAGAAAAGAAGAAAGAGAGCTGTCTATATCACCTTCTCTACATAAGGAAATAAAAAAATTCTGCTCAGCATCCAATTTTTATTTGCTAGCCCCAGACCTCTAAATAATAGAATTCTCTAACTGCCATGAGCATGTTTGCTTGGTGCAGGTATGGAGAGGGTTAGACGTCTCCCCCGTTGGCTTTGTCTAAAGAAAAAAATCAGAGTGGTGACTCAGAATGTAAAAATCATATTACTTTAAACGATACGAATAGCAGTCAAGGCAAGAACACAATTATCTGCGGGTAGAATCACAAAACAGAGATTCACTGTCACAACCCAGAACAAGGTTTGTGGTCGTCTGCTTTCCTTCCTTTTCCAGACAATTTAACTGACTGTTGATCAATCAAACGCAATCAAGAGCACAGAAACTGACCCTTGTGTATTTAAGAAAATAAGATGGCATTTCAGGTTAGTTGGGGGAAAAATAGATTATTGTTATTCGACGATCCATATAGGGGCAATTGATCAGCTATTTGGAAAAAAATAAGTTTTTATCTTATGACATACTTGAATTAGTCAGTGTTTTTGGTTGCTGACAACAGAAACCTTTCTAGCTAGTTTAAGCTGGAAAAGAAAAGTATTGAAGGACCCAGGAGCCCCCAAACCCTCTAAGAAGGACAGGAATTGGGCCTGAGGACTATGCAGCCAGGCGCAAAGCCCAAATTATAGCACAGACCAGCTCTTGTGGAAACCCTAAAGCTTCCCTCCGTGGTTTCCATCCCCCGACCTCACCACGGTAGCCAGGTGAAGGGTGGTGCCACATAACCTCTGCCACCACTGCCTCTAAAACCTGGGGGCCTGTGCCACCACCCTCCCCAGAATGGATTTCTGCAGGTCCTTACTTCTGCTCATCACTGGTTTCTAAATTGAAATTTCATGTGGAACTATCTGATTGTTGCCTTGGTCACATGCCTATTTGCAAAGGCAGCTGGGACATCCAGTTTCTGGTCTTTACTGTGGGTTAAGTACAAACCGACAGGGTGGGAGCACGCCCTACACACGTGCACACACACGTGCACAGAAAGGATGTATCAAAGTTGCTGTGCAACCTGAAGCATAGTGAATGTTCACTACAGTCCTTTAAAATAAATTCTAGGAATTAAAGAGTTAAAGAATTACCTGTAGAAATGGGAACTCTAAAAGGACTGGAAGAAGTTGTAGGGGAATATTGAACCAATCCTGGGATGAGGAAAGACTTTCTGAACATAAAAGCAATAGAAGAAATCACAAAGGAACTGATCAATAGATTCGGCTATTTAAAAAGCCAATCTTTCTTGCATCCAGCACACCGGGAACAATGTGACTGATCACCCTATGGTGTTGTTTGCCCCCTTTAAAATTTGCAAGTGCATAAGGCAAAAGATAATTGAATAAAATATTTTTGGAAGGTCATCAGAGATCACACAACTTGAGTCTGAAATGAAGCTATTTTGGTCTTCTCAGAATTGCTGAAAACCCAGCTCTGTTCTACTCTAAAAGATTATTTATATTTCTAAGGAAAAAGCTTTTGTTTTTCCCAGTCTGTTAAGAATTGCTCTTACATATTTGGAAAGTTTAATTATTTTTATTGTCCAAATTACTTTGTGACTTTTAGAGGAATTTAAGTTAATCTACATCTAGACTTAGGAGATTCTTTTAATTATAAAGAGGAATGACTTGGGTCACAAAGTAGATTTTTCCTCCAGCTCCCTCAGCTCTGTTTACAAGGTTATTGCTGAATATATTATTGCTAAAGTAGAGGCGGACATGGGGCAGTTCAGAAGAATCCTCTTTATTCCTTTTCATTACAGCTACTGGAGAATGTTTGGACTTGCCTCTCGTGGCTAGCCAGGGTCTGACATCTGCTTTTTACTGGCAACACAAAATATATTGCCTTTTTATTTCCTATCTGATTTTAAATGTATCATTCAGATGATAAGAAACTTAATCTACAAAGATAATGAAGAAAAGGAGAGGAGCAAATCAGGGTTTTGGCACAGAGATGAGCTGGTGGGTGTGATGCTGGTGAGGCTGAGCCCATGAGCAGAGCAGGTGCAGAGGGTGCACCCCCCACTCTGCGCACACTGGGGTGAAGGGATGAGCAACGTGCCATGGATGGGGAACAGAAAAAGAAGGGATAGCTGATCAACGTGATCCTAGTTGTTTTGGAGTTTGTGACCTAAGATTTAGCAAGAGAGGATGTATATGCAGATATGAAAATTGAGGTCTATTTCCTAGCCAATATAACCTTCCAGTGTTCATGTTTCATTGCAAGAAACAGAAAAAGAAAATCTCATTCTGGCATTTGTTTGTCAAATACTTTGAATAGGTGAAAGAAAAAAAAATTCTGCTACTTATAACCCCTTTTTAAGATGATGGGTGTGGTGGATTAAAGATGGCACAAATTCTTTGCCCCTCCTCTTAAAACTAAGCTGGCTCTAGCTTTGACCGATAGAAAGTGGTAGAAGGTTTTACTGTAGAATTTTCAAGCCTGTGCCTTGAGAGAGCTGCAGCTCTGCTTTCAAGTGCTTGGAATGCTCGTGCTTGGAACCCAGTTTCAACGCTATGAGAAGCCCCAGCAAGTGGGAGGCCACATGGAGGAGAACCGAGTTGCTCCAGAGAGCCAGCTCCAACTACCAGCCATGTGAGTGAACCATCTTGGACATTCCTGTCTCCTGATGAATGTAATGCCAGCTGCCACCATGTGGAACCGAGAAACCGCCAGGCTGAGCCCAGTCTACCCAAAGAACAGTGAGAGAGATAATGAATGCTTGTTATGGGAAGCCCATAAGTTTTGGAGTGGCTTTTTACGTGGCGATAGCTAACGAAGATAGTGGGTCCTGATAAAATAACTGGAGGACTCTTTATTTGCTAAGCAGGGTGTCAAGTATGCATATGTGACTGTAGAATTCTGAGTCAGCTTGGAGCCGAAGTAATATGGTTTGATAAAATTGCTTGAGGTGAAAGATCTTGGAGGGAGAAGGAAGAGTTTGAAGGCTGACCATGTGTGGAGTTGGGGAGAGAAAGTTAAGAGAGAGAAAGAGAAATAAAGAGAGACCTTGAACTTAAACTGCCCCGTGGCAGGTTAACAGAGAAGGGGAGTTGGGGAGAGAGACACTAAGTCATCGCTATGGTAAAGTTCGTCCTCATCTCCCCTCCAGAATCCTTAGTACAGTCTATTTGCAAATGCTTCTGTGCAAATGCATTCTTTGGGGAAAACTCAAAAGTGATGACTAAATAGCAACTAAAATATGGGTGAGTGTGGAGCAACTGGACTTGGTGCTGTACATGGTTTCATGGGAGCCACAGGATGAGAAGGCAGGGCTCAGGGCACAGGCACCTACGCAGTATTTCATCTTCTCAGCAACCCTTTGAGACAGGCATCATTATGCTCATTTGGCAGATGAGCAAACTGAGGTGTAGACATGTGAAGTAATGTTTCTAAAGTAAGAAACATTAGAAATGGCAGCACTGGCATTCACACCTATGTCCTTCTAATACCGGTGCTTGAATTCCTTCCACCTTGCCTTGTTTCCTCTTCTCATATTTTCCTGTTCAGACAAGCAATCTTAACGATTTAAGCAAAGGTTTCATATGCCTTTTATATCTGGATTTCTTGAGCCTTTTATTCTCTATAAATGCAATGCCCAAATAATATTTAGATGCTGTTTGAGAGGCTGTTTACCTAATGATCATCTGCATAGACTACCTTGGTGCGAAGCTCTGCTGTACCACTTACTAGCTTTGTGAGAATGGGCAAGTTCCTTATTCCTTAACCTTTCTGTGCCTCTGTTTCCTCATCTGTAAAATGGGGATGATGTTTTCAACCTCCTTGATTTGTGGGCAGGTTTCAATGAGTTAATACCTAAAGTTCTCCAGCACAGAGTAAATGCTACAAAAGAATTTGCTGTTGTGATTATGTTTCCTGCTCTGTTTCGGTCCCTGCTTGAAGATGGAAAATTTCCCTCATTTATCCTGGAGTGTGGTGCTGGTATTCTTGATTTGGACTGGGAATGGGAGGCAGCGTACCCTCTCCCTGCAGTGGTCAGGTTGTCTCCAATAAGCGGAGAGAGAATTCGCCACAGGGCAGCAACTGTGCACCAATGAAGAAATCCACTTAAGATTTCTTTTTTCCTATTTGGATGAAAAGAAATAAATTCATCCCAATTTAAGGAGACAAAAACAAATAAATAAGCTTGCTAAAGAAGAACTCTACACTGCAGATTTGTGGATGACACTAATTTTCCTGCATTAAAGGAAAAGAGGCAGTGACTTTGGCTGTCATACCTTGCGCATCTGTTTCAGTGAGGGGAAGACAATATTAGAATCTCATGCCAAATGTGTCAGATGCAATGTGAGGACATGTCTCAAGAATTTCTCTGTAAGAGGAAATGTACAGAAAATGGAAGACTATTCATGAAAATATTAACAATGGTCATCTCTGAGTGATGGGTTTACAGGCAAGCTTAACTTTTCTCTCTAAAGTTTTCTGCATTTTTGATCGTTTTGAAAACATGAACATGTGTTGAAATAAGAAAGTCATTTTAAAGAAAAAAGTAGTGTATGATTCATTATTGACTTGGAATTCGTGGACTCCTCTAGAAATCTCAACTCCAGTAATAGTCTTTGCTGTACCAACATCTCAACCAAAGAGAGACAGTAACTACTCAAACTGTTATAGACAGTCTCTCCACTTATCAAAGGCTATTATGATGTTTCTTCCTATTTCCTTGAAGTAAATGACACCAATTTGGTTGGTCTTTTCTCCACACTGGGAGCAAGATGTACGTCATAGAAAGGGAACAAAGATGCCTCCTGTGGGAAACAGTGGGGGACAAATTGGAAGAATTCAGCTTGGGGTCACCTTTAATTCCACTCAAATGACTCTTTGGAGGAGTAATATGACCCCAACAGAGAGAGTGGATGGCTAGATGCCCAGAGGTTTCGGAGAAATTTTAAGTAGCCAGCCAAAAGGGGAAACTCCCCACATTAAGGAAGCTACAATCACAAGAAGTAACTCTGGGGAATCCATGAAAGCTCCCCACAAAAGAAAGGATCAGCTTTGGGAATCTCCATACAGGGAGTCAATGCTGTACAATCCAACTCCTGGGCATGAAGATCACATTTCCCAGCTGCCCTTGCAGGTTGGTGGAACCATGTGACTGAGTTACAGCCAATGGAGCGTGGGCAGAAGTGATATGACAGACACCTTCCCACCCGACCCTGAATTACATTCCGCAGGATGCTACATGCTTTTTCTCTTTCCCCACCAACAGTAGAGCAGGAAGAGGCCCTAGAAAACGGAGAAGCCACAGGCTGGGAAAAGCAGTGGTTTCGAATGACCAAGTGGAGCAGAGTCCTGCCTTCCCTACCCCACTCAGATGCTGATGCCTGTGACACGAGTGAGGAATGAACCTTCACTGTGAAGTTGCTCTAATTTGGGGTTGTTATTGCAGCAGTGCAAATCTGCCTAGTACACTCTGACACCTACCACTGCTAGATTCTATCTGTGACAAACAGCTAAGACCTTTTCTGTCCCTTACCTCTCTCCAGCCCTGCAGCCCTGAAGAAGCTGGAGGCAGACTCGATGTGGGGCCAGGAGGAGGGGACATAGGGTAAAAAGCAGCAGCAGCAGCCAGGCCCCCTCCTCCAGGGCAGACTTCCAACCTGCGGCTGGGGGAGGAGAGAACCTTCATTAGAATAAGAATATCCCAATTTTAATATTACTCTGGGCTTGATATTCAGGCAAGTACAATAGGACCAATCTTGTAATTAAAATTACGAAAGGCCTTTTAATTATCTTCAACGTCTGGGGAAAGAATATGAAAGTAGCTTGCAATTTTATCCAGGGGCAGAAAAGACCTGGTTCCACAATGAGAGAAAAAAGAGGGTTATGTGTTTTTTGTACTCTATAGAGTCAAACTCATTTAATATAAAGGATAACAAGTTTAGATGGTTTCCAGTATATTGTTTTAAACAATGCTTCAATGAATAATCTTGCACATATGTAATTTTATACACTCGTTGAGTATAGCTGGATGACAAACTCCTGAAGTTGGAATTCCTAGTTTGCAGTGTCGATAAATACTGCCAAATTGCCCTCCACAGAAGTTACGGTCCAGTTTACCACCCATAGTCACGTGTGAGAGAATTGGTTTCCTCGCACCTTCATCGTAGAGTTTTATATTGGTTCGCTGAGGCTGCTGTAACAAATGACCACAAATTGGTGGCTTAAAACAGTAGAAAGTTATTCTTTCACAGTGTTGGAGGGCAGAAGTCTAAAACCAAGGTGTCAGCAGGGTCGCTCTGGGGGAGAATCTTTCCTCGCCTCTTGCGGCCCCGGTGAATGTCATCATTCCTTGGCTTCCTTGGCTGGTGGCTGCATCGCTCCGATCTCTGCCTCTGTCTTCACATGACCTCATCTTCTTCTGTCTGAAATCACCCTCTGCCTCACTCTAACAAAGACACTTGCTGTTGGATTTAGGGCCCACCTGGATAATTCAGAATGATCTCGTCTCAAGATTTTTATGAGTAACACTCACACGTTCTGGGGATTAGGACCTGAACATATCTTTTTAAGAGCCCACCATTCGACCCACTACAAGTTTATTAAAACTTAAAAATCATTACTGATCTGATAGATAAAAATAATTATCTCTGCACACAGTTGATCTTTGAACAACGTAAGTTTGAACTGCGAGGGTCTGCTTGTATGTGGATTTTCTTCTGCCTCTACCACCCCTGAGACAGCAAGACCAACCCTCTTCTTCCTCCTCCTCCTCAGCCTACTCGTTGTGAAGACGATGAGGATGAAGACCTTTATGATGATCTGCTTGCACTTAATGAGTAATAAATATATTTTCTCTTCCTTATGATTTTCTTAATAACATTCCCCTTAGCTTACTTTATTATAACAATACAGTATGTAATACATACTACATACAAAATTTGTGTTAATCAACTGTTTGTGTTACCAATAGGTTTCCAGCCACCAGTAGGCTATTCGTAGTTAGGTTTTGGGGAGTCAAAAGCTATATGTGGATTTTCTGCTGTGCAGGGGGGCAGTGCCTCTAGCTCCCATGTTGTTTAAGGGTCAACTGTATTTTTATGCTCCTTTCTCCTTGCAATGCTTTTGCCCCTTGAGTTCTGTGACATCACTTTCTTGGGTCCTCTCTCCCGGCTGCTCTGTCTTCGTCACATTTGCTGGTCTCTCCTTGTTCCTCACAGTCCTCCCCAGAGGTTACTCTTCAGACCTCTCAGCTCCTCTCTCCTCATGCTTAGCTGCCATCTGATTGCAACCAGGCTTTACATACCACGTTCATGTGCTCGCGCTCCTGTGTCATAGCTCCTGTTGCAACTTTTCTCCTGTGCGCCGGACTCTGTATCCAAATTCAACATTCCCACGAGGGTGTGGTGCCCTGCTGAGCCATATTGGAGCCTGAGGCAAAAGAAAACATGAAAAACATGTGAGCCCCCTGATTCACTGATCAAAATATCCTCTAGTATTTGAAACTGTTGCTCCATGAATTAATATAAATATATTGGAGACAGACAACGTCTCAGGAGTTTTGCAGAGCTTTGCCCTGAAGGAATATGTGAACGTGTTAGTTTGCATATCGAAAGCTGTTTCACCTCAGGAGGGCATCTCTGAAAGACAGTAGCAGCTGCATCCCACAGTGGCGCCGCAATTCTGAGACCTAAGGTTTGGACTTGCTTTGTAAAGCAAGGCAGGTCTGCTAAAGAACTATAGGATGAGAGCTGATCAAAGAGTGCCCGCCGGACAGACAGCCACCTGTGGCCAAAGGCAATTAGCCCAAGGGACAGTTCCCAAGGGACAGCTTAAACTTCTGACTACCTGTCTCCATTCACAATAAACTGATAAAGAAAATATGGAGCTAATACATCTCTGTTTAACCCCTCTGTTAAGTGATAAATTTACCTTAGAACTTAGAAGTTAGTCTTTGAAAGATTTTGTAACCATTTGTTCACATAGATAGAATTAGTTAAGGGATCTGAAGAAGCCTTTGGAAAACTGTTAACCTAAGAAGAACTACCTGTTGTTATGTAAATCTGTTACCCCTGGCAACTGATCACGGTACCTATAAATGACCATGTAAAACTTCACTCTTGTCCTCTGAGATTGATGGAGAAATCCAGGCCCCCTGAGCACCTGCTTTGCCTATAATCTTTATAAATCTATAAAACTATGCCTTCGTCTCTGTGTATTCTTTTATTTCCATTATTTTCCATTTTCTATTATTTTCTTATCCTTTGCAACCCTACCAAAGGGACCCAATTTTTTGCTGGGAGCTTAGCTACCTCCCTGCAGAAACCAAGTGGAAAAATGTAATAAGCTCTACACTTTAAAAAATGACTGCATGTAAAGCCTTATGTTGCCTGATCTGCTGGCATGCCATTGTCAACTCTAAAGGGGTGACGGGGGCGCAATGGCCTGT
>CAUYSK010100045.1:0-20542 GCA_963575035.1 Avahi laniger
TACAACTCTTACTCTTTACAAAAAGGTTATAGTCATGCCCATAAAAGTGTAACCAATGGCATTTGAAAGCAAACACTCTTTGTAATTATTTAAAAGGGCCTTTTTAAAAATTATAATACAAAGGTCTGTGCTCTATAAGCAATCCTCGACTGTGCATTATAACAAAAAGGCTTACTTCTAATACAAAGACTAAGTGTTTGGGAGTTATGAACCACTGGATTTAACAAACACCGTTTTATAGTTACTTTTTGCATCTTCTTTGTTTTTGGGACCCTCCACCTCATCAGGGTGCTCAGTAGCTTGGAGTTCTTCAGCAGATTCTTCTTTCTCTGACACTGAGTCACTTTCAGAGTCATTTGGACTTTCAGGATCAGGAGAATCATCATCATCACCTTCATCATCTCCAGCCACATCACCGTCTCCATCATGATCTTCTACCTCACCGAAGCCGATGTCTTCCTGATAATTTACTGTCCATACTTTGCTGATATTGAGACTCCAGTTCTCCATTACTTTTCTTGTCTTCTTCCCCTGTTCAGACGTGCGACGTTGATTTGTGATCTCCTGTAGCAAGACGACCAGTATGTTCTTTCTTTTCTGCACCCATCAGTCTCAAGAATTTTTGTTTTCTCTCTTCATTACCCAAGTCTGCCACCTCCCAGTTGCTAGATCCAAGATCGTCGTCTGGGGTGGCTGAACGCTTCTCCTCAGCCGCGACACCAGCAGCCTGCCATCTGCCACCAGCCCAAGCAGCGTTACTCCAGAACGCAGAGCTTCTGAGTTTTTCTTTTAGGTTGGTTAAAGGAATCTTTTGTCCTAAAGAAGTTTTAAAGTTTTATGCAGTTAAATTTGTCAGGCCTTTTCTCACTGGTGCCTGGATTTCATATATTTACAACAGTCATTTCTTCCTCAAGATTTAAAAAATATTGTTCTATATTTGATTCTAGAATGTTTGAAGTACCTGATTGTTTTTAATGTTTACATGTATAATCCATATGGGATTTGCCTCTTTGTGTATATGAGGTGGGAATTTAAAAAATATTCTCTATCCTGTTGCATCATGATTTGAATCACCAGTTTGATCACCCAGTATCTTTACCTGTCTATATTTTGTTTTTGTTTTGTAACCAAAGTGGCCAGAGAAGAGAAAGGAGAGCTCAGAGATAGAACCATCCTGATGATTCACTGGGGGTAAATTTTAGAATGAACTCAGGAAGATCTACCCCTACTCCTTTCCTAAGTCCATTGGAACCTCTGATTAGAAATGCATTGAATTTGCAGATTAATTTAGGGAGAACAGAGACTTTTACCCTTTTATTCGTATCTTATTTAATGTTCTTCCACTGAGAATTTCCTTTGTGCAACTCTTGCATTTTTAAAGTTTTATATGCTGTGTAAATTTATGTGTCACTATGAATATCTGTTTTTTTCATTACATAAGAACTGGAATAAATTTTAATGAGACAAGACTCTCAAAATTTTTCATAATATTTAAGTGGAAAATCTGTAGCCATTTTATTATCTACTTGTATGTCAGGGAGTCAGGATGCCAGTGATTTAATATAAAATTGTTTCAGTATTTACAAAGTGTAGGGATCCAGATGTCTCTTAAAATATTACAGCCAGTCTCAGAAATTATCAAGTTTCAAGACAATCAAATAGGAAAAAATATTCACAAGCTATATACATCTTATAAAGGACTAATAGCCAGAATCTGCAAAGAAGTCAAGCAAATTAGTGAGAAAAATTAAACAACCCCCATCAAAAAGTGGGCAAAGAACATGAACAGAATTTTTTTTATTAAATCGATATTGTCAAATTTATTGGCATAAAGTTGTTTTCTTGCATTCACAAAGCTTATCAATGACAAAGAATAAAACAACCCAACTCTTCTGAGCTCATGTCTAGTTCTTTAACTACTACCCTATCCTATGATACAAATCATGACCTAACTAATTGGGAAAATATTTGTTATTTTCCTACCATGTACCAAAATTTTTGCCATGCTGTGGAGATGCAGATGAGTAAGATGATATTTTTGACTTTAAGAATTCCATAGTCTAGTCAAGGAGATAAACTTATAGATAAATTTTGGAGGTTTCTTTTTTTTCCCCCTATACAAACTAATTAGGACTACCATACATTGAATATGACAGAAGATGAAGTGATTAATTACCTCTGGAAGTGGAGGGATTACAGAAGAGTTTACAGAGAGGGCAATGTTTATACTGGGCTTTCAAAAAACTGTAGGAATATCTCAGGTAGAAAATAATTCCAGGTAGCGAAGAGTGCATGTATAAGGGAACTGAGATATACAAAAGGAGATTGTACTCTAGGGGGAATGCCAAATCTGTGCCAGTGGAGGAATGTTCAGAAGAAGAATTTAAGATGTAAGTAGGGGTCAGATTTTGAAAAACTTAGCTTTTCAGTCGGAGTTTAGGAATACTCCCAGTAGCATTGATGGGTTAGGTTTGCAGGCAGTATATTTGTGTATCTTTCACACTTTTTCACTCCTGTAAACTCAACAATGATAGAAGAAGTCACTAAATGTAAACTGTAAGATTCTCACATATTTTCAAGTTGGCAGTTTACTCACCATAAGCCACTTGCTTAGAGGGTTAATCCTTAAACCGATTAGTTATCATGCAGCATTACCACCTCTCACTAAAAGGAACCTAGATTTGCTTTAAAAACAAATGTCTCCCTAATCTAGAGAATGGGTAGGCATGAGCTGGAACATTATGTTGTTATAATGATTCATTGCCAGAAATTCTCCTCTTTTCTGGGACAGTAAGCCAAATTTACTGCTCTATTCTTGAGCAGAAAGAATTCATAATCAAAATAAAATAACAACAAAAAAAACCCTTTAGAGTTCAAAATAAATAATTTTAAGATCTTGGAAAGGAGACTGTTTTCATGATCTTAAAATCTTTTTGGTTTGTTTTGTTTGTTTGCCTTTTATTTTTAAAACAAGTTTAATAGTTGGCTTAATTTTTGCCGGCTGACCAAAATAAAGCAGGTTAGACCCTTATTGTTTTGGTTCACTTGTTACTGAGAGGTTCTCTAACAGTACCAATTGGTTAAAAAGAGGATAACAATGACTTGCACTGCTGGTTGCAAAAAAGATGCAACCCCTTCAGAAAACTGATAAACCGTGTATTTGTTAACATGTTTGAACTGGTGAAGAAACAAAACACACAATTTTCCTAATTAAATTAAGTAGATGGGCTTATTTCTTGGAAATCAACTCCTAGGGAGAATGGCAAAAACATCCCATGACATTAAAATCTTTATGACAGATGAAAAGAAATATTAAATAAAAATCTGTTATTCTATAAAATACCCTGAACAGTACCATCAATTAAATCCATTATCAAAATATGAGTTAGTTCAGATACCAAAAAGGTTGTAATGGGATACCCTTCACTTTATTCTTTCAGATTAATTAAAATGTACTAATTGTTTAAGTCTCTAAATACAGGGACAATCAGGAAATTAAATGTTAGCACATCACAGAATCACGGTTTAGACCTGCAGCCTTCTGATTTCAAGATTGTTCTTTTTTAAGTACCACAGGAGGCAAGAAAAGCTTCATCTTTCTCTGCCATACCCCTTTTAATAAAAGGACTTTTTCTATAAAATTTAGATTCAGTCAAAAGGCCACACTTAAGGACCTAGAAAGCCACAAGTGGCTTTAAGGCCACAGGTTCCCCACCCCGGTTTAGACAATGAGCTCACTTCAGATATTCATTCAGAAGAGGATTAAGTTACAGCTTCACTGTATTTTAGAGATGTGATCTTGTAATTTTATTGGCTTTTAGTTTCTAATCTGCAAAATGAAGCTATCACACTCTTTTAAGAACAAAGAAATTATAAATTATGTAAGAGAGACTGTACAACATTTAACAAATTTTTTGTATGTTTATTAATATTAATTAGACTCTGAATGGCCAGACTGGTGACCTAGAAGTTGAATATAAAGGTTTTTGTTCTTGTTCCAATCTGAGGGCAGGTTCAGCTCTTTCTGTATGAAGTCATATTCCCCGAGATGTACAGTTTTTGTAATTTTTTTGGTTCTATATAATTTACTGAAAGCTGAATTAGAACAATAATGATTGCCAACAATTGTGAGAGCTTTACAGTGTATAAAGCACTTTCATAGACCTTGTCTTTTTGGATCCTTCCATAACACTTTAATGGATAATTCTATTTCCCAGATTATAACATGGACACTGAGGCTCAAAGTGGTAACAAATTGTATAAGATCATATATCTAGTACCGATTCCAAGGTACTCATAATTTCTACTGCAATATAAGCTCTGTTTTCTCTATATGTATATATTGATATAAGTTGTAAGTAGTCATCAAATTTATCATCGAAATTGGAACATGTTTGGGAGTGAAAGGAGGTTGTATTCATAATTATGCCAGAACCATAGAGGTAAACTGTAACCGTCTTGGGTAAACAGAAATATCTTGATAAAATTCCTCTTGATAAAAGCCAAGTTTCATGAGACTGGATGGTCTATATGAGGTTTCCCAATCAGTCTTATTTTTAGACCACCCTTGACAGATAAAAATAGTATTTTAAAACTGAACCTTAGAGAAAAGGTTTCCAGGAAGGGAACATAAACAGAAAAAAAGAATATTGACTTTTTGACAGAGGGCAAGAGAGCACAAAATAATTTTTGATTTTCTAATTGCATTCCATCTCCTTATATAGGATATATCTTGTCATTTACTCCTCAGTCCGATTCCCTACGACACAATTTGGGTCAATACTGAAAATGCCCACTAAAGGAAAGAGTCATTTTATGCTAGCAAGATGACTAGGAAGCATATTTAAAGACTCTATGAAAATTTACCAAACTGTGTTTTCAAGGCAGGCTGCAGTCATTTAACCAAAACACAAGGGTCCAGAGAACATAAGGTGATTTTTAAAGATTAAAAGCTAACTGTATCTGTTGTCTCTTGTTTTCTATCTATGTTCATTGATAACAGGCCGAAGAAATATGTAAAATTATAACATTGCAACAGAATTCGTAAGGATAATGAAGAATTTCTTAAGAATTATCTTCACTGGAAAGAGTAGTGATGAGCCGAAAAGGGATTTCAACCACCTATGAATGTTTCTTAAAGGGTTTTTCGTCCTTCCTTTCCCTCCTTTCCTTCCTTCCTTCTCACGCTTTTCTTTCTCTCTCCCTCCCTCCTTTCTTCCTTTCTGCCTGTCTTGATATTTTTTTCCTTTTCTCTTCTAAAGCCTAGTACTGTACTTTGCGCTCAGTAGGATTCTAATAGCATAGTGGCCCCCTTATCCATGGGGGTATGTTCCAAGACCTCCAGTGGATCCCTGAAACCACAGATAGTACTGAACCCTATATATATTATGTTTTTTTCTTATACATATGTATCTGTGATAAAGTTTAATTTATAAATTAGGCCCAGTAAGAGATTAACAACAATAACTACGAGTAGAATAATTGTAATAATGTACTGCTATAACAGGTATGTGAATATGGTCTCTTTCTCTCTCAAAATATCTTATCATACTGTACTCAGTTGTTTTTGGACAGTAGATGGCTGCAGGTAACTGAAACTGTGGATTAGGGGGACTACTGTACTTACTGATTTTTTTTTTAATTTTTATTTTTTTATTTCAGCATATTATGGGGGTACAGATGTTTAGGTTACATATGTTGCCCTTGTCCCTCCCTCCCCGCAAGTCTGAGTTTCAAATATGTCCATCCTTCAGGTGGTGCACGTTGCACTCTTTGTATATGCATATACCCGTCTCCTCCCCCTCCCCTCTGCTTATTGATTTCTTTGTTTTGAAAAAAGTCATTGACTAGTTGGCCGATCTTTCCAAAGCTGTCCTTTATGGCCTCAAATTTTTACCATCCTCCCTAGCAAGATGGATGGAAGGACACTGTCCACCACCTCTGTCCTCACACTAATGTTACGAACAGACATTGAGTGATTAAGTGTTACTTGACAATTACTTTGCATCTTATCAAGGGAGATCCTAGGCAAATATAACCTATTATTATTTCGTGGCTATCGGGCAATTTCTAGTCTTCATAAAAACAAAATGTAAACAACGTTAATAAATGTTATCCAAGACATTCTAGGCCATTGAAGGGGAGGGAAAAGGGAGAGTCTGTTTCTAACTTTAAAAAAAGAAAGAAAGAAAAATGGGAGATAAATCAGAAAGCTTAATATCACATTCACATATTTCCTTCCTCCTTCAGTGAGTCAGTTTAACAGTCTATAAAAGGGGTCAAATAGAAAATACATCCCCTGTACTTTTGTTTTTGAATCCTACCTCTGCCGCTTACTACTTGTGTAACTTCAGGTGATTGCTCAAGCCATTTGGAAGCTGAGGATGTCAAGAGTCCTCCTCTTGAGGTGTTATTACTGGAATTAAACAAGATAATACTCAACAGTTATATTATTATTCAATTTATTATGACAAGATTTTTCCTTTGATGGTGTTCATGCTGTTCCTGATAATCTCATCTTGTACCTAGGCAGACTGTGTTGCTGCCTGGGTAACGTTCTTTCAGAGGTTCTGCCAAGGAATCCGAAGCCCCGAAGACTCCATGTGCTCGGCAATGCCCAGAAGAACTTTAACAAGGAAAAAAACCTCTCACTCTTCAAATGCCTAAGAAGCAGCCCTTCAGACTCTGGTCTGAGTCCATGAAAGACTTAAAAAAAAAATTTTTTTTGACACTGAAAAGGCCAGAGCATCTAAGTGTTTCCAAGGAGTGACTGCAAAGGCAGAAAAAAAGAGAGGAAGGAGGTAAAAAGAAAAAAGCAACCATATTCACTGTACCCAAACAATCCGAACCTCCTCAGAACTTCACCAACATCCCTGCCCCTCAGTTATTTCATTTATCTAAAGCTTTGCATAAAGGACAAGAAAGTAACAGAGCCCACGGGGTATTTTCAGTACAAAGAAGATTCCCAGGGCTGCAAATTTCCTAAGTAACACCTGGGGATGAGTTGGTGCACATGAATGAATATCCCATTGTTGTTTTGAGGATTTCTTTGTAAGTATCTTGCTTTAAGAATGAAGGGTGATGTCAATCTGGAAAAAAACTCCCGTGAATCCTAGGACTTATTGCTCCAATTAAGCAAGAAGACACGTTAGAGCATGAAAGATTGGGTAATAATTCATACCTGTTGTGTTTCAGTGTTAACTGTGAGCCTAAACATAGGCTACCCTCTCCTAAGCATGAATTCTTTTTATACAATAGCTCAAGGCCTTGAATATTTAGTTGCATTTTTTTTCTTTAAAAATATTACTTATAAGGAAATGTTGAAAAACAATCTCCCTGGAAAAAAAGTACATAGCTCATGAAAAATAAATCTGGGTAAATTGAGTTATGAAAGATCTATTCCAGTAGGAGCAAAACCTTTGAAGTCCTTTTCCTGTTCAAAAACAAAAACTCAGCTTCTCAGATGATAAATTGCCAGCACAATGGGCTTTCAGCTGTCACAGAAGCTTACAGTCTATCTGGGCTTCCAGGTCATCCTGGGTTTAAGCCTGACTTACTGTCACTCAAGCGTCCCTTGACCCTTCAAGTGTCCTCTCACTTCTTGGTGAGAGGCAGCATTTCAAGCCTTTACAGAACTTGTTTCTTTTTGTGAGGAATTATCTCACCTTTTGAGACCATAGCAGCTGGCTGGGTTGCATATAAGCTGTGCCTGGGTTCTTTCTAAGAAATGATTCTGGAAATAAGGACCTGGAAGACCTTACTCTGCTGACGGGGAGGTAGGATCATACAATGGCTATGAGTGTGGAATTTGGAATCAAATGGTCTGAGTTCAAACTCAATTTTGTCAATTCCCTAACAGGGTGAGCTTGAACAAGTTACTTCATTCCTTAAGCCTCAGCTTCCTCAATTGTAAAGGGGAGAGGGAGTTCCAGTGAGGGTTAAAAAGGAAAAATACAAGTAAGGTGCTTAGCATATTGCAGGGCATAAGATGAGCCCTCAAGAAGCGTTAACTCCAAAGGTTAACTCTAAGCATCTTTGGATGTAAGATATTGGTGGGAATTCTTTTGACCAGTAGTTTAATTCTGAGCTACAATCAGAATTGATTTACTCAGATAGAAACAAACAAACAATTCTGAGGGTCTTCTATGGGCAAGAAGTAAGGTATTCAGAAGCATTTGCAGGGGATATTGTCATTAAGAAGCTTGACTCAGGTTGAGGAGATTAAACATGCACCTAAATAACAATAACAGCAAGCAGAAAGTGGCCAAGTTGTAAGAGAGCATAGATAACGTGCTACTGGAGTTCAGAAGAGGAAGAGCTTATAATCTAGTCCAGGAAATTCAGAAGACTTTGCAGATGAGGGCAGTGGTATTATCTTAATATTTTGACAATAGAACTCATATAATTATATCCACTTGAAAATTTCAGGTTGAAAAGATCCACATTCTATAGTGTAAAGATTTCGACATGCCTGACAGAGTTGAAGTTCAGTGTGTATCCTCTGATTACAGTAACCTCGGGCCATAAAATCAGTATCCATTTAAAATGAGAATCAGGTTTGGCTTTCCCTAGAGAACAGTTGGCCATTTGCCCAGTGGTCTGTGCAGCACTTAACTTCCCTAGTTTGAAAAGAAGAGGAGGGAAGGAGAAGAAGGAAAAAAGAGGGCCACAATGCAGATCTTTCGTCTGTAAAAACTCTGCCTTATGACCAGGTGTCAAGAGGATTTACTCATATTATTCTCAGGGAAAGTTGTCTTGGTCTAGGTTGGAATAATGGAATTATGTCCTTTTCTTTTTCTCCTCTTCCGTTCTAACTCCCCTTCCATCTTCTTTCATGTCATTTGCCATGCTATTCACTCTTTTGTCCGTGCATTCATTGAACATCCATTAAGTTTCTAGTCTTGGAACTTAAGTGCTGTTGGAGGTAAGAAGATGAATAAAGCTGCTTCCTTGTTCCAACCACCCTCTTAAGACAGGCCAGCAGTGCCCAGGAATAGGTATAAACCAACATATAAGGAGTAGAGTCTTACTGAAATGTCAGAGAGGCTGGGCTTTCTATATTTCTTCTATTTCTATGTATGTTTCTAAATAATATTAGGAGCTAAGTTTGCCTACACTTTTATTTTTGTATGTTGCTACTTCATCCTTCTAATTCTCCTTCCTAAGTAAGCAGCTTAGCTTATGTCTAAAAGCATTTTCAAATTTCAGCATAAAGAAATTGATTCTTATTAGGTGGAGTTATAAGTGTGAAAGGGAAAAGATGGCAGAGCTGGGAAAAATTGTTTGGAAACATATTCTGAAATAATAACACAGTAAAATTTGGTTGGGTTGTAGAAGAAAATAAATTCTCTCTCTCTCTCTTTATTTTATCTACTTCTAGAGGCATCTAATCATGGCTAATTTTATGGATGGGCCACTATTTGCATGATATGTTTTGAGTGGATTTGAAGAGCGAGAGAAAAGCCCTAATCTAAAAATATTAGTATTTCTCCCTTTGATTCCTAAAATCTTTAGATAAGCAATCTAATTCTTCGTCTTAATTACTGTCTTCTTTGTTCCTTTTTTTACCCCAAATGCGCCTCCCCTGGGCAGGATTATATGAGATATATGAGAAATCTCCAACTCTTAAGAAAACTCTCTCTTAAAATCACTTTTCTCTATAATTGGGAAAGATGGCAAATCGGAGTTTTCCATTCTTTGTGAATATAATCTAATGCCATTCATTTGACTCTGTTTAACTAGGAAGGTGCAGACAGTCGCATTCATTTTACCACTTTTTGTGGACCTCTGGGCCATATCCATGATGAACAGTAAATAGAAAAAGAAACATTTAATGAATACAGAGCCTAAACATGTTCACCAAAAATATCTAGACTATTGAGGTACCAGTTCATCTTCCGGCCTCTGATGATCAGGATAACGGCCGTGTTTGTTCCCTTCACTCTGCATGTAAGAAGACGGCACTGAATTATAACAAACATTGTTATGGTCTTCAAACCACTAATAGAGAGCTTATCCAGTGTTGCAAGTTGGATTTGTTGGCATGAGGCAGAAAACTAGAATACATTTGCATTCATTGGTTCAGTGGAGTTTCTTACTGAAGTATGTTGTGCCACATTATCTCGTCACTGCTTTGTAACTGACATATGCCCAATTGCCTTACATGCTTTAGAAGCAACTGTCATTTTATCTTGAAGAACAATTAAGTCTTCTGAAGGCTAAATGTTTCTAAGGAAGGAAGAAAAACAGCTAGACTACAGTTTAATTTATTGAAAGTTATTTATAATTTAGTACTTACTGTCCTGAAAATGCCTGTCCCCTTGGAAATATGATTCAGATGCCCTGAACTGAAGAAACATTTTCCTTTTTCCTGTGTAAAATATGAAACAAAAGACAACTGAAAAACGCTTCGTTAAAACAGTTCCTTTGTCCTTTTGACAATGAAAATTGAAAAGAGACATGCCAGTTTGGCTATGTGGGTGGTCCTCTTTCTATGCTGACCTTAACATGACCTCATAAAATCACTGGAAGTTATTTAATGGTTCTAGAGACTTTGAAAATATATATTGAGAGGCAATAGTCCTGTTCACTAAGGGACTTCAGAAATGCCATATATTAAAAATGAGTTTCCAAGAGCTGAAAGATCTGCCGAAGAACTCCTACTCCACCCTTGTACCTAGAGCCTAACCTGTTTTCCCACCTGAACACACTTTTCTCTAGTCAGGTCATTTATACCCATTCTTTCAAGGTCTTCTACAAACCAGTTTTGCCATCAACTGCATATAATTGGTCTAACTAAGCCAATGTATGTATGATGTGCATCAAATGAATTTAAAATATGTGCCCCATGAGGAATATCTCTGACATTTCTTTTTTGGTTCAGTAATTCTAGAACATTCCTCATCTCATAATGTCCTGAACTTCTTCAGAGTGCAGCAAAAAGGGGGGTTTGGTTATCTGATAAAAAATGAAAATTAGATACTGTGTTCCTGGTTTTTTTTTTCTTTTTTAAACAGTATCTTTTTTTTATAGTTAGTTTTAATTTCCTAAGATTGTCTGAGAAACATCAAAATAGTTACCAGAAAAACTACTTTTTGATTAATCTATGTTGCCTGTCTGACAATTCAGTCTAATAGTTTGGAGAAATGAAAAATGAACCATGTACTTTTGCCTTTGGTTAACATTTCTCTGTTAAATGAAATTTGATATTTTACCTCTAACTCTATTAAAATGATGCTGTTCAAAACTATCATATGGTAAAAGTCATTCGTTTTTTGTGCTATTATAAAGTAGCTTTGTCTAGTTTGGTTATAGAAAAACCAAAAATAATAAGAAAAAGGGCTCTTGTTTTAGTGACACATCCCTGCTAAGTAGCATATAGGGAACCTTTAGGGATATTAGCATAAAGCCTTAGGAAATGTATCTTCTTCCTCTGAACTATCACAAAATTTAAAAATAAAAAATAGCTACTCTATAGTTTTCTTGTAAAAATGGAGTCACGGCAAGTTGTATTTTTTAGCACATTGTACACACCTTTTGTTATTCATTTTGACATGAATCATGTTTACACAATGTTTGGCAGAACTTTGAATTTAAGTTCCCAAAAGAGTATTCAACCTAGATTAATTAAGACTGTTATTTCATGGAGTATAAATACAACTGCTTATTAAAACATATTTATTGAAGGTAAACAATTATGTAATAGAAACCAGCTACAGAATATGACCAATGAAAAGGCAATTGATTATAAATGACATAATTACTGAGAGTTAAGAGGTACGCAATCGATATTACTATATTACTTGTTATTCCCTATGTAGGCTTTAACAAGCATTGTGATCATTATTTAATGTGCAATAACTCACTTATTATATCCAAGCAAAGAGTTACTTTCCAACTTGGTACACGTGGCTTGAACAGTGCTTAGGGGAGTTGGGAAGCTTATAGCTCTTAGGATTGAGGAAAGACATTGACAAAGAATGTAAATTAAGTGTTACCAATTGTATTTTATTTGGGGAAATGGAAAGAAAAAAACAAGGTCTTTGATTGGGAGCTTCTGCCAACTCTCTGACAAATGAGGAATGTGACACCCTGACAGAGGCCACTCAGAGAGAACTTAAGACTACCCTTCGAATTTTTGTGACTTGCTCTTTCCTAAGGAATTCCCTGAGAAATAATTTCATTACCGTCATCACCCCTGAGGAGGTTTACCAGGAATTAGTAGCTTTGTTTTGACTCTGGTATTAAAATGAATATTTTCCCCCAACTTCTCTGCACTTCCTTAGTTTCTACAGTAATGTGATATGCTCAGTGGTACCGAGACACGGGTGAGACTTAAAGAGGTATAATCAGTAATTTATGACATCAGTTCTAGGCTAGGAAAATAAGGAATATGTTATGAAGTTAAAATAGCGTGTATGGAATTAAGCTCTTTCCCAGGGGTTTAGAGGGGCCTAGGGATTGGAGTTGGAGTGAGGAAGGATAAAATATTCTAAAGACAGTTTTCAGCATATTTGGTGAGTTAGAACCTACTATTGATAATTATTTTCAAGGCATACAACAATTCGTGTTCTTTAGCAAAATGTCTCAAATCTAGTTGTGAACATTATTCTCCAAAATTCTGGGGTTGCTGGATCATATCCTAACAGAGGACTCTGTTACCTGTTCTTAAATATTATATACCAATCTTATTTCTCTAAAGAATATATAGGAAGGATTGGCTTGTGTCCAATGGTGAAGGGAAACCGTGCACGTGCTTATGTGTATTCACATTCTAGAGGGCATTTGGAAAATAATTTCATTTAGAAGTTGTGTCTTTAAGATGTAGATCATCACGATATCTCTGCTATAGTTTGATGATATGGATAGAATGGCTTTGATCTTACAGTTGACCAAGAACTTCAGTGGAGCCTCAAAATGACCTTTCTCTTGGATTTTAGGCTGGCCACAGCTTTTATTTTTTGGAAGGGGTAGCATTAGGCACAGTTGAGGAGCTTTTGGAGTGTGTGTGTGTGTGTGTGTGTGTGTGTGTGTAGCATCTCTGTGTTCCTTTTCCCACTTCTCACCGGCTCTATTCACCTTCAGATGTTACCAGATGTCTGTGGCGCTCATGTTCAGAGCACCATGACCTTCCCGCTCTCCTGCTTACACACCTGCGAATGCAGACACCCAAACAAATGCATGCACTGGACAGGTAACACTCATGTGTCTAGATTTTCCTTCTCCTCGCCTAATTCCTAATTTAAAAAAATTATCTGTTTGAGGTTGTATTCTCTCTGGGCTGTGCTAAGTTAGGGTAGAAAAATATTACAGAGGAGAAGTTGAGAGCACTGACTTTGGATCAGACTGCTTTGGGTTTGAACCTCCATTCTAACGCTTGTATCTTTACTGCTTTTGCAAACCTTTTAAAATTCTCTAAGCCACAGTTTCTCTTTCTGTAAATTTAGAGAACTTTTAAAAAAAATTGATGTCTACTACTCAGTGTTGTTGTAAACAATAAATCAGATGATTGATGTAAAGCATTTACTCAGCATGGTGCCATCATATAGTAAGTATCCCATAAATTATAGAACAATTATTTTTGATGTTATTGAAGAAGAATAAGCTACCCCCACATAATAAGATCTATATCTAAGTGTGATGAGTCAGATTAATTTTCTCTTGTTCATCAAGGTTTTAGGAGCTAGTATCTTTCCTGAGTTCTATACACACTTCTCACTTCCCAGGTCCAGCTGAATCAATTTTTTTTAGCTCTCTTCGTGGAAACTTGCTAGGCACAGTGGGCTAGAGGACAATGAGTAAAAACTCTTTCTTGCTTTTGTCCACATGTGAGATTCCTTTTCCTCCTTCAAGATTGCCTTCATTTCATTTGACAAATTTATTTGAAAATTGTAGGAGAAGGGAATAAGGTGGGCATAAAGGTGGCAGAGGGAAGGGGCAGGCAGCAGAGTTTATTCAGCGACTGTCTTATTCATATTTGAATCCTCACTATATTGCCTGAGACCTGGTGCAGAAGGTGCTTAGTAAGCACCAGCTGATCTGTGGAAACTGGTGAATGAATGAATATTCCTCCAGATGTGCCAGGTAATCTCTCAAGGAGTAGATCATTGCCCTCTGAATTGGTCTGTAAGGCTCCCGGCGTAGAAGGGTATTTATTTAGGTCCTCAATGTGACACTTGTGATAGCTAATGGTACAGTCATTCTCATAAAATTCTCATTTATAGGTCACTCCTTAAAAAACTGTAAGTCCCTGAGTTGATGTCAGCATAAGAAGGAGAATGGGAACAACTTATTTTGTCCTAGTTTGTCTTTTAAAGCAAGAGATCTTAACCTGGGATTGGAAACTTTAGGGGTTCTATGATATAATGAAAGTATTGCCAAAAATTTGGGTGCATGTCCTTTTTTTCTGGGGAAAGGAATTATAGTTTTCATCAGATTCTTAAGAGACTCAACATTTAAAATGTCTCCTCTGAATTTATAAACCATTTATCTGAGGGCATGGAAAAATTGAGTCCCCTAATTCCATTGACATTCAAAGGATCCTTGTGAATGAGAGTCCAGCTCAACTTCTCAGATTTAAATTTCAGGTCTGGGAAGCTACTGAATTATTCTATCAACTTATGTATATATTTGAAATATGGCGTATAGTTAAATATTAAGTCCTAGATTGTATTGGGAGGATTTGGTGTGAATTAAATGTATTTTAATATGGGGTGGTGTTTCAACTAAAGTCTCTAGGGGGAAAAAACTAAATTTTGGCAAGAAGGAAATGCTGGAACAAGAAGAAACCAAATGTGTCTATGGATTGATGAGATAAACAACCAGTGTCAACTTAAGGACATTTTTGCAGCAATGACTCTGTACAGTCCCTTCTGGAGACATAGCCAAGAACGTTTCGTTTAAAAATATAATACACTATTAAGAAATGTTGGGATATTAAAAGCTATTAGAGGTGGGATGGGGAGACAATGGCAATAGCACATCAATGGATGATGATAGGAATAACTTTTATATTTTTCATTTTTCATATTTCGATCTCTGGTTATCACTCTGGCATTGACACTCTAGCATCTGTGTTTTATTCAGATAATTTTCACAGATATAGCATAGGTCTATGTTCATATTTGTTTTCCAGAAAATATTACTATGTGTGTTGAAAATGAGCCTTATGAACACCTGTAAAACATATTTCCCTATAAGTGAAAAGAAATATTGCAACTGTGGTTCAATGGAAGGTAGATAATCTTTGAAATGAGAAAGAGCTGGGTTTGGATATCAACTATGTTGCTTAGTAGATGGGAGTGCTGGAAAAGAGGAATTCTCACTGAGTCTCAGTTGCTCCACCTATAAATTGGGGATATTAATGCTCAATTCTGGGGTTTCTGTAAGACTTGGTGGTTAATGTCTAACTTCGTGAAGAGTAGACAACTAATAAATGGTAACTATTATCAAAATGGAAATGAATGTAATTCATTTATATGACATTAGGCAATAAAGAGGCTCACATAGTAAATCTCAAGGAACAGATTTCCTTCTGAAGTGCTAAATTTTTAATCTTTAACTACATAACGGAGGTGAGGTAGTATATCATCATAGTTTGGATTTGTGGTTTCCTAATGGCTAGTGATGTTGAGCATCATTTTAGATTCTATTGACCATTTGTATATTTTCTTTGAAGAAATGACTATTAAAGTACTTTGCCTATTTTGAATCATGTTTCTTTCCTGAGTTTTAGGAGTTATCTATATAGTCTAGATATGAATCCATTGTCAGATATATGATTTCCAAATATTTTCTCTCATTCTCTGGGTTGCCGTTTTACTCTACTGATGTTGTCTTTTAATGTATAATTTTTTAAAAAAAATTTATAAAGTTTAATTTGTCTAATTTTTCTTTCATTTCCTGTCCTGTTGATATCATATCCAATAAATGATTGCCAAATCCAATGTTATGAAGATTTTGCTCCATGTTTTCTTCTAAAAGTTGTGTAATTTAGGTATTACATTCTAGGTTTTTGATCCATTTTGGGTTAATTTTTATATACAATGATAGTTAAAGGTACAACTTTATTCTTTTGCAGGTTGTTATCTAGTTTTCCCAGCATGATTTCTCAAAAAGATGCTACTTTTCCCATTAAATGGTCTTGATACTCTCATCAAAAATAATTTGACCAAATATCCTATTCCATCAGTCTATATATCTGTCTTTATGCCAATGCCACATTGTTTTGATTACTACAGATTTGTGGTAAGTTTTAAAATCAGGAAATGTGAGTCTTCCAGCTTTATTCTGCTTTTTCAAGACTATTTTGGCTATTTAAGATCAATTGAGATTCCATATCAGTTTTAGAATGAGGTTTTTTAAAATTTTTGCACAAAACATCATTGAGATTTTAATAGGAATTGCAGAATCTGTAGATTGTTTTGGGTATAATTGACATCTTAGCAATATTAAGTCTTCCAATTCATGAGCATAGGCTGTGTTTCCATTTATTTATGTCTTCTTTAATTTCTTTCAGTAGTGTTTTGTAATTTTCATTGTACAAGTCTTTTATCTACTTGACTAAGTAAATTCCTAAATATTTTTGGTGTTTTTTTTGATGCTATTGTAAATGGAATTGTTTTCATAATTCCATTTTCAGATTTTTCATTGTTAGTGTATAGGAATGCAACTGATTTTTGCATACTGACTTCGCATCTGCTACTTTTCTGAATTCATTGATTAGATTTGGTAGGTGTTTTTGGTAAAATCTTTATAGTTTTCTATAAATAAGATACTATCACCTCAAATAGATAATTTTATTTATTCCTTTACAATTTGCATGTCTTTTGTTTTTCTTACCTAATTGCTGTGACTAAGATTTATAGTGCTAGATTGAATAGAAAAGGTAAAACTGAACATCTTTATCTTGTTCCTGATCTTAGACAAAAAGCTTAGTTATTCTCCATTGAGTAGGAGGTTCCTTGTGAGTTTTCCATATATGGCTCTGATTAAGATAAGGTAATTTCTTTCTATGCCTAGTTTGTTGAGTGTTTTTTTTGCTTTGTTTTGTTTTTAATCAGGAAAATGTGTTGGATTTGATCAAATACTTTTTCTGCATCTAATCATGTGATCATATTTTTTCTCTTCATTCTGTTAATATAGTGGATTATATTGATTAATTTTCATATGTTGAACCATCTTTGCATTCCAGGCATAAGTCCCACTTGGTTGTGGTGTATTTGGTTTGCTAGTATTTTGTTAAAGATTTTTCTATGAATATTCATAAGGGATGTTGGTCTGTAGTTTTCTTTCTTGTAGTGTCTTTGTTTGGCTTTGATATCAGGGTAATGTTGGCCTTATAGAATGAGTCAAAAGGTATTCATTCTCTTTAATTTTTTGGAAAATTTTGAGAACGATTGGCATTAGTGCTGATTTAGATATTTGGTAGAATTCACCAGTAAACCCATCAGGTCCAGGGGTTTTCTTTGTTGGGAAATTTTTGGTTATTAATTCAATTTCCTTAATGGTTATAGCTATAGGTTTAATCAGATTTTCCATTTCTTTTGAATTAGTCTCGGTAGACTTTGTATTTCTAGGTAATTGTCTATTTTACCTAGATTATCCAATTTATAGGTGTATAATTTTTCATAATACTCTCTTACAGTCCTTCTTATTTCTATGGACTCAGTAATAATGTCTTCACTTTTACCTCTGATCTTATTAATTTGAGTCTTCTCTTTTTTTTCTTGGTCCATCTAGCTAAGGGTTTATCAATTTTATTGATTTTGTTTTCCAAGGAACCAACTTTTGGTTTCATTGATTTTTCTCAATTCTCTTTTTGTTCTCAATTGATCTCTGCTATAGTCTTTAATCTTTATTATGTATTCCTTTTGCTAGCTTTGGTTTCAGTTCTTTTTATAGTTCCTTAAGTTGTAAAATTAGGTTGTTGATTTGAGATCTTTTTTTTGTCATTTAATGTAAGCTTTTATAACTACAAATTTCCTCCTTAACATTGTGGTTGCTGTTTCCCATAAGTTTTGGTATGTTTTGTTTTCAATTTCATTTGTCTCTAAGAATTTTCTAACTTCACTTGTGATTTTTTTCTTTGATCCATTGGTTGATTAATAGTGTATTGTTTAATTTTCATAAATTTGTGAAATTTCCAGTTTTATTTCTGTTATTGATTTCTAACTTCACACTGTTGTGGTCAGAGAAGATACTTTGTGTGATATTTGTCTTTTTGAATCTATTAATACTTACTTTCATATGCTCTATCCTAGAAAATGCCATATACTCTTGAGGAAAATCTGTATGCTGTTGTTGTTGAGTAAAGTGTTCTGTATATAATGTTAGATCTAGTTGGTTTATTGTGTTTAAATCCTCTATTTCTCCTGTCTGATTGTTCTATCCATTATTGAGAGAAGGATATCAAAATCTCCAACAATTATGGCACAGTTATCTATCTCTCCCTGCAAGTCCTGTCAGATTTTGCTTCATATATTTTGATGGTCTGTTATTAGGTGCTTAAATGTTTTTAATTATTATATCTTCCTGCTGTATTGAAATTTTTATTAACATATAGTGTCCTTCTTTGTCTCTTGTAAACTTTTTTGATTTAACATCTATTTTGTCTGATACAAGCATAGACACTATTGCTCTCTTGGTTAATTTTTCTAAGGGATATATTCTTTCATTCTTTCACTTTTGATCTATTTATGCTTTTGGATTTAAAGTAAGTCTCTCGTAGATGGCATATAGTTGAATCTTGTGTTTTTATTCATTCTGCTACCCTGTCTTTTGATTGAAAGGTTTAACTATTTACATTTAAATTAATTTCTGATAAAGAATGATTTCTGGCTTTTTGCTATGTGTTTTCTATGTGACATGTAGCGCTTTCATACTTTAATTTCTGCATTACTATCTTCTTTTGTGTTTAGTTGATATTTTATAGTGAAATGTTTAAGTTCCTTTTTCATTCCTTTTGTGTGTATTCTATTGGTATTATCTCTGTGGTTATTGTGGAGATTAGATTTAATTTCCCTAAGCTATAGCATTATACTTTGAATTTATACCAGCTTGACCTCAATTATGTAAAAAAGCAATGATATTTTAATAGTTCCATCTCATTGATTTCAGTTGCTGTTGTTACAAAATTACATCTTCATACATTGCGTGCCCCAAAATATATACTACTAATTCTTTTAAATGTATTAGTCTCTTAAATTGTGCATAAAACAAAATGTGGAGTTACACACCAAAGTCACAACAATACTAGCTCCAAGACTAATAATTTTTTAAATATGTCCATATCTTAAGTCATACAGAAAATATAGTTATAAAACATTATTACAAAAATACTAGCTTTTATGATCACCTATGTATTTACCTTTATTAAAATCTTGTTTCTTTATATGGCTTTGAGTTACAGCCTTGAGTCCTTTCATTTCACCCTGTAGGGTTTTCTTGAATATATTTTTGCAGTATAGGTCTAATGGTAATGGATTCCCTCAATTTTCTTTATCTAGGAATGTCTAAATTTCTCCCTCACTTGTGAAGGATAGTATTTCTGGGTATAGGATTTTTGGTTGACATTTTTTTTCTTTTAGAACTTATTAAATATATTGGCTCACTGCCTCTGGCCTCAAATTTCTGATGAAAAATTTGGTAATCTTACTGAGGATCCCTTATAGTGACAAGTTGTTTCTCTCTTGTTGTTTTCAAGATCCTCATTGTCTTTTAAAAGTTTGATTATGGTGTGTCTCAGTGTGAATCTCTTTGCATTCATCTTACTTGGAGATTGTTGATATACTTGGATGTTTATATTTCTATCTTTCATCAAATATGGCACATTTTCAGTCATTATTTCTCTAAATTTTCTCTCCTTTTTCTTATCTCCTTTTGAGATTCCCACAATGCATATGTTAGTCCACTAGATGGTGTCTCATAGGTCTCTTAGGCTCTGTTCACTTTTCTTTTTTTTTTTTTATTTCAGCATATTATGGGGGTACAGATGTTTAGGTTACGTATGTTGCCCTTGCCCCCCCCCCAAGTCCAAGTTTCAAATATGTCCATTCTTCGGGTGGTGTGCATTGCACTCTTTGTGTATGCATATACTCGTCCCTTCCTCCCTCCTCCCTTCCCCCTCCCCCTCCCCCTTGACCAATGTCCAATAGATGTTATTCTTATATGTGCACTTATGTGTTGATCAGTTAATACCAATTTGATGGTGAGTACATGTGGTGCTTGTCTTTCCATTTTTGGGATCAAAAAGTGGGCAAAGGACATGAACAGAAACTTTTCAAAAGAAGACAGAATAATGGTCAAAAGACATATGAAAAAATGCTCATCATCTCTAATCATTAGGGAAATGCAAATTAAAACCCCAATGAGATATCACTTATCTCCAGTGAGACTGGCCTTTATCAAAAAGTCCAAAAAAAATAAATGTTGGCGTGGATGCGGAGAGACAGGAACACTCATGCACTGTTGGTGGGACTGCAAACTAGTGCAACCTCTGTGGAAAGCAATATGGAGATACCTTAAAGAGATACAAGTAGAGCTT
>CAUYSK010100046.1:0-43263 GCA_963575035.1 Avahi laniger
ATTATGGGGGTACAGATATTTAGGTTATGTATGTTGCCCTTTCCCCCCACCCCCCAAGTCTGAATTTCAAATATGTCCATCCTTCAGGTGGTGCGCAGTGCACTCTTTGTGTATGTATACACCCGTGCCCCCCCCCACCCCCCCCCCCCCCCCCCCCCCCCCCCCCCCCCCCCCCACCCCCCCCCCCCCGCCGCCGGCCCACTTCCCACCCCCGCCCGGGGGGGGGCGGGCGGCGCAAGGGCAACATACGTAACCTAAACATCTGTATCCCCATAATATGCTGAAATAAAAAAAAAAAAGAAGGTATAGACCACTACTTGCAAATACCAAAAGCCTAGTGCCCTTTTCTGTATACTGTGAGATGAAGGGTGTTTCTTTGGCAGATTAAAACACTTAATGTCAACCATCCCTTGAGAAAAGTATCACATTCTATCATGTCAAAAGAATTGATTTAAATGGAAGTCTGTAATCATTTCACTTGCAGTTGGTCCAAGGGGTCCAACTAATGACCAATCTAAAAAAGAATAATGCTTGTAAACACTGGTGTTCCAATTATCTGAAAGATCAATTTTAGATTGTAGAAATTATTGAAAAATATACTCCTATAAAATATATAATAAAATTTCAATGTAATTACAGTATAATTTTAATCATATATTATTGCACATAAATGATGTAATCATAATTTATTATAATATATAAATTATATTAATTGCATAAAGTTAATTATCATATGTTATCATTATAGTACAAGTATAATCATAGGTATTATAATAAACTTATGATTTACTATGCTAGGAAATCTGATTAAAATATGCTGCTTAAATAAAAGTATAGAAAAATTAAGCCTACAGCTATTGAACATATCATCTCCCTTCCTCCCTAATCTTCCCAATATCTAAAGGGTTTGCACAAGAGGAAATTTTATGCTCAAATACTAAAGAACAGATTAGAAAATATGCTGCTACTCAATATATCTAATCTATCATTACCTTACTTTTATATTGGCTAAATATAGTATACCACCTTTCATTCTGAAGTGAAAGCAGAAAGTTAGACTATAGATGAATGGTTTTTATGATGCAAGAACTGTGTGATCCATTGTAATCCTTAAATATGCCAGGAAGATTTGTAGTTATCTCTTAGACTGACTAATCTTATACAATAATCTTGAAACTGCTGGAAAGCCACATCAGACCCTATAGTCAAACCAGAAGGCCATTCTGCCTATTTCCAGACAAAGAAATCTCCATGCTGATAGTTCCACTAATAATCTTTGGAAAATAGTAATGTTTGCTTCTGTTTTATCAAAAAATACATCTATGAGCTCCTCCTCATGTTTTCTTTTGTCTTTTAATTCCCTTCCTCATTTTGCCTTCCCTCTCATTCCCTTTCTGAACAATTCAGTCCCAAAGCCATTAGGTGAAATAGAACAAGGTCTATTCTGGTGGTGAAGGAGGTTGGAGAAAAAAGCTGTAGTGGCCCAGAGCAGAGTGTCAGAGCCTAATCAATGTGAGGAGGGTATTCACTTACGGAGACAAACCACAGAATAGTTACAGAGCCTGACAGAGTAAGTAAGGAGTCCTTGAAGAGAGGTAGCCTAATGTGGGCTGTTGGAATCAAATCAGGTTAAGGAGGGCCAAATAGGTTAGGTAGTGTTTGAACAAAGCCTGAGCAGTAGGACGAGGGCACCCATATGAAGGAAAGGGCCTGGAGTGCTTTGTCATACGCAAGTAGAGTGAGAAGGTCTTCTGTGCAGAGGGGTTGCCTAGCAAGGGTTGTGAAAACCTGAGTTTGGTGATAAAGTATCTGTGCTAGGGCGGCAGTAGCAATGGGAGATTGGTTACATACCCGAGGTGGGGTCATCAAATAAATAAATAAATAAAATAACGATAATGGGAGTCTATCAGAAAAGAAAGTGAAAGTACGGCAATAGAGAAAACGACAATGAATTATGTAGTATTAGACTAGAACTGGAGGTATCAGCGTGAACCTGTGGTTTTCAATATAGGTAGATTAGATATAGATATTAACATAGACATAAATGTAAATGTGTGTAAATATACACAAAAGAGAAAAGAGTAAGTTCATAGTGGAGAAGCCTGAAAGACACAACCTCAGTCATGTGCTCAAAGGGAATATCATAAGTAAATGAAACAAATCTAATAATGTGCCACTTGATAGGATGCCATGAAAAGATCATAGCCTCACTTCTGTGATACCTGTCTTCAGAAATGTCAATCACAAAAAATAAGTTAAAGCTGTCTCAGAATGAAGGAAACTAAAAAGACATGAAGACTAAAGATGTATGATTTTGAACTTAATTATTTGCTATAAAGTACATCTTATTGGGAAATTGTAAATTTCCTGATTTTTATGGTAATATTACAGTTATTATGAGAATGTCCTTGTTGCCAGGAGATACACACTACACACTAATGTATTAGGAAGAGACGGAACAACAGGTTGGCCACTTATATTCAAATGGTTCAAGAGATAAAAAAAAAAAAATTTATACTAAACTTTCATGTTTGAGATTATTTCAAAATTCTTAAAAATATCTTGAAAATAAATATTAAAAATTATTTTTAAAAGAAATTAAGAAAGAAAATTATATCTAGGGCATAGAAGATGTAAATTTTTCTCAGTTGTTTGGTGAAAACCCCTCACCCAATTTTTGAACTTCAGTAGTCTATTTTTGTGTTAATAATAAGTGTCATTTATCAAACTTTTACCACAGCAAGTTGAGTATTGTATGTACATATCTCATTTACTATTTCCAATAATGCTATGACATAGGTACTATTATTTTACCCACTATACAAAGGAAAAAACTAAAGAAGAGAGAGGTAAAGAAGTTTGCCCAGCGACCAGCCTGAGCAAGAGCAAGGCCCCGTCTCTACCAAAAACAGAAAAAATTAGCCAGATATGAGGGCACGCGCCTGTAGTTCCAGCTACTCACGGGAGGATCATTTAAGCCCAGGAGTTGGAGGTTGCAGTTAGCTATGATGGTGCCACTGCACTCTAGCTGGGTTAACAGAGTGAGACTCTGTCTCCAAAAACAAAAAAAAAAAACAAGAAGAAGAAGAAGTTTCCCCAGTTTTCTTAGTTCATAACTGTTGGAGCCAGGATGGGAACAATGTATGCCTAACTCCAAAGCCTGTGGTCTTAACTATTACAAACTACCTTTTATGTGTAGAGTAATTATCAGGATTTTTTTGTTTTGGTCTAGGTTTATAGAGATTTTGTTTGTTTATTGTGTTTTTCTTTTCATCTAGAATGTTTTAAGGACCATGACTCAGCAGTTCCACCTCAATTGTTGTTTCTCCCTGAAGCCTAGTTTTTCACCAAAAGTCATTTCTCCCTTACTCCCCTTTATTGCCTTTGCAATTTGCATTTATCTTGTGATTCTTAGAACCCTGTGTCATTGATATATATGTTTTATCTCCCTACATGTAAACTTTACCAAGTTCAAGGCCAAGTCACACTTTATTTTTTATCTCTTAGAAGCAACAGTTGCCAAATTTTATCATGCACAAAAATCACCCGAAGATGTTATTTAAAAATAGATTACTAGGTCATACCACCAGAGTTTGTGATTCAGTAGTCTACGGTGGACTACCAGAATTTTCTTTTATAATAAATTCCCATGCAATGCTGATGCTGCTGATCCAGGGAGCACACTTTGAAAATCATTTCAGTGCTATACAGAGCTTACCAGTGTCTTGCCAAAGTAGCTATTTAGTGTTTTAGGATTTATAAACCTATAACACATAAATTATCTTCTTTCAGATAATATATCCAAATAGGGATATAATGTCTATGCTATAGAATGCCTCATCATATATGGTTACAATAAATTTGTTGGTTTTTCTTTCCACCTTGTATTAATTCACTCATTTCTTAAACACATTTTTATTAAGCATGTATTATGTGCCTGGTACAGAGATACAACACTGAATAAAACAGATTGGTCTTTACTCTGATAAGAACTAATAGTCTAGGAGGAAAAAAGGACACTAACCAAGCAAAGTAGAACAAATTTCCCTATCTTCACCTCCAGTTCTCTCCCTGGGAGGGAATAATTGATAAATGGAAGCAACGAAACAAAATGTTTATTAGCACAGTAACACATAGAAGTTATGTTATAATGGGTTAGGCAGAGAAAGGTTTATTTGTCTTACAGATTTTTCACTCTGAAGTACATGAAGGATCTAAGCCTTCAAAGATGTAGAGACCTGAAAACATGATACTGTCCCTCCAAATCCTCAGGGATACAGTAAATGGAGTCACTGAAGGAGAGCTAGAGTCTGGGACAGGAAGAACAACAAAAGGAAAAAGGGGTAGGAAAATCATAAATGAAAGACCCATTATGTCCATCAGAGATGGACTCTCAGAGGTTCATACTCTGTATGAACAGACAGACAGGGAGGAAAAATTTTGCAGCATCCTTGAGGATCCATGTACATTCATATTGTCCACCTAAAAGTAAAATATTCTTTCTGGATATATTATGGAAATATGCAATGGTTTAATCAAGTTATTACTATGGTATCAGTGAATATCAAGCTAGAAGAAGTATAGGGTATAATGAAATCGCATGATAGAAAGTCTAATATAGGGAATTTGTTTCTCAAAGGAGGGAGAGCTTTCAACTGAGACCTAAAGGTGAGTAGGTATTTTCAGGCATGGGAATTTGGGAATAGGGAAGTATAAAGGATGGAGAATGTGCAAGAACCTGAGGGAGGAGAGAGCATGGCAAAGACCTTAAAAAATGCACTGGAAAAGGAGAAACAGAGTGAGATTTTTAAGATGAGGCTGGAGAGGCAGGAAAGTACATTGTTGTATTCTGTACTTGAATTTAGGATCTTGAGAGCATTTATCATGTCAGTAAACTTTAGTAGTATTGTTGCCAGGAAGGTAGTATATGTTCAATAAAGGTAGAATTAGAAAATCAACAGATGGATGAATGGATGAACGAGCAAAGTATATATATGATACAAAAGATAGAAACATAAATTATACTAACATGGCATGATCTGGAAGAAAAACATTGAAGGGATAAATATAAAAAAGAAAAGCAGCTTGTGAGTCTGAATCATGCAGGGTTAGAACTTTAAGAGGTTTGATAATCATCTTATCAACCCTCTTACTGTACAGATTGAGAAACTAGGTCTGGTGAATTAAGATGACTTCTCCAAGAACACAAAGATAGTAGTGAGTGAATTACGACTTGAATCTCCCGGTTCCCAAATCATGAAGCTTTCCACTTAGTCATAGTTCGTTCTGTACCTAGAAGCATAAGAATAAGCCTCTGAGAGTCACTATGCAGGCAGATACCAAGCACATCAGAACCTTATCCTTAAAGGATGCATAACAACTAGCAGCTGTCACAATTTTTCCAATTGGAACTTTACAATTTAGTTTTGGATGATACAAGAAGAATACTCAACCCTCCCTGTCATAAAACTGATTCATTAAAAAAAAAATAGGCTATTCTGTCAGTGTTACTATTTCCTTTTCTACCTTTAGCCTAAAAGAATTAATACAAATTGTATAGTGGCAAAGCTCAGCACAAAATGATCTTGAGAGTACATGAGGACAGACTGTCATGGGAAGAAATCTCTCCAAACAGCTGCATAACTACCTATAAATCACAGGAGGTTAGAATCAATAGGATTCTCAAAGGCTGACTCCATATTCTGTCCCTCTTTAGGTAACTGCTGTTTGTCAGAAACTTGGACAGACTATTCATTTAACACAAATACTGGTTTTGCCCTGAGTAACCTTTGGTTTGTTGTGTTATTTCCAAGCTTTTTCTCTGCTGCCTAAGTTATCTAATAACACTATCACCAAAAAAAACAACATATATTTGACTCATTTAAGCATCATATTTGTTATTAATCAAAGCACTACAATTTGGCTCTTTTTCTCTATACTCCATGTACTAGTCAAGGTGGTAGGTAAGAGCTATGACATTTTCTTTTAGGAAACATCAGAATGCCTGCCAAGCTTGCATTCCCCTTCTGAAGGATTTCCTACACATGAGCTATCCCAGCCTGCCTAATGATTGCTGAGAACCTTACCCAAGACTTGTCAATTGCTAGACAGGTCAATGGGCTATGAAATGGCATAGTGTAAGAACTCTGCCTTACAAAGGTGGTGCTGCACTAAAGACTTTAGCCACTAAAGCTATCTCCTCACTTGCTAAGCTTAAGACAAAAAAATAGGAAAGTCAGTTAATTGCTAACGGTAGGAGGAATAGAAGCCAAAACAGAGTTGCACATTCAGCATAGTAGTAGAGATTACAGTTGGGAGCTTGGCTATTGAGGATAACAGAGTGCCTAATAACAATAGCAGAAGCTACAACAATAATACTAAGAACAATCATAATAAAGGCTTACATTTATTGAGAGCTTACTATATGCCAGACATAAGAAATTCAAATGCATTACTCCACCCAAACTTCACAACTACCTGTGAGGTGGTTCTGTTATTATCTCCATTTTATAGATGAGAAAACTGAGACAGAGAGAAGTTAAGGAAGTACACAAGTTACTCCTTTAGTAAGTGATGAAACCAAGATTCTAACCCAGATTTGATTCCAGAATCCCTGCTCTTAACCACTATCCTGAGTTAGAGCTTATTTTGTGTCTGGAATGAGATTTTAGGCTTCATATAATGCTTAAGATAACTGACTCCTGTACTTCTACCTGAATTTGTACAGCAAAGCCCCATTACTTAAAGAAAATTGAAGATAGGGAAGGTGGTGCTCTGGACCTAAAAGGTATGCTCAGGTTTGGTTTCGGAGTACCAAGGCTGAGAGTTATGTTTTCCAACCTTTGAATTGCTACCCATCCAGATTTATCTCAATCACATCTCAGGCATCTCACTGTGCATCAGGTTATCATCACTCTTTATTAATTTTGACCATGGGAAACGGTAATAATAATAGTAGAAGGAGAGAAAAATATTAGAATATAGGGACACATGTATGTAGATATCTTGGTCTATGTAATTCAGTAAATTATGTACTAATTGCTATTTATATGCAATGTGCACGTACTCACATGTGTCCCTCCCATCCAGCCATCTACTTATTCCATATTACCTAGGTTGCTATAAAAGTCAGAATGCAGCATAACTATGTGTATATCTTCATGTCTCTCAATCTCTGTAACTTCTGTTACCATAGTACCATGTGTAAGATTAATAGTAAGATCAGAAATTGTATATTTTATGTATGTGTGTATGTATACACACACATATAGTATGCAGTAGTAAAAAGATTCAAAGATATGAATTCTAGTCCTAATTGTCATTAACTATCTGGTGTTACAAAAATCACATCACCTCTCTGACCTCAGTTGAAAAAATGGATAATTGAACATGATAAAATCTAAGACACTTTTAACTTTGAAGTTCTGCCACTTAGTTCTCATTTACTTTTCTTAACAAAAGGATAAAATTGTCCTCCCTTGACCAGATAGAAGGAGGTATACCCTCCAAGTATATTCTGGTCAGTTTCCAACACTTAATAAAGTGATATACAAATTAGCTTGCTGATGGTTTTCAAAAATAATATTTTGAGGGGAGAATTGGAATCATATACTTTTGTCAAACAAAATCTTATACAAACCCAAATAAATAAGGCTAACATTAAAGAAACAAATAAACCGGCTCTATTGAAGAGAGAGTAGAGGGAGCCTAGCTGATAAACCTATCAGATCCTGGTTGGTTTAGATTTCTAGGACCCTACATCTCCAGGGAACATAGTTTAAAAATGGTGGCAAACCAGAGAGGAGAGACCAATTTATCAAGTCAAATGCTATTGTTCATCCACTATGAATAGAGAAATATACAAGGGAAGTAGAGAATTAGAAGTTATTTACACTCTCTGCTCTCAAGGAGCTTGCAGTTTCCATGAAGAAATCAAGCATAAACTTGGGAATTAATTTAAGAAATCCACAAAGCAAAAAAATCTGGGCAAAGAAGATAAATCTAGATTATAAGAAAATGCACAGTAGAGAGTGGTTCAAGGTCCAAAAATGTTATTTAACATAACTCAGTGTGAAAAAGAGATTATGCAAATTAAACATCCCAAATCCAAAAATCCAATATCCAAAATGCTCCAAAATCTGAAACTTTTTGAGCACTGACATGACACTCTAAGATAATGCTCGTTGGAGCATTTCAGATTTTGTATTTTTAGATTTAGGATGCTCAACCAGTAAATATTCCAAAATCTGAAAACATACGAATTCCAAAACACTTCTGGTCCCAAGCATTTAGGCGAAGGGACACTTAACCTGTAGCACAAAATTCTGATTGAGCAAAACAAATGAGAGTAAAGAGCCAATGAATTTGGCAACATGGAGGTCATTGCTGACCTTAATGACAGCAGCATCAGTGGAATGCTGAAGACGGAAATGATTTTTCTATTTTCCCATAACATTTATTCAATATGTAAGCATTGTATTTCCATATGTTTTCATTTATTTGTCTCTCTTCTCCCTATTACAATGTAAACTCCATGAGGGCAAGGACCTTGCTAGTTATACTTACTCCTGTATTACCAAAGCCTAAAATAGTGCCTGGAATTGTAGATTCTTAGTAAATACTTGTGGAGTGATTGAATGACCATGTATTGAGGTAGGAATTAGTGGGTAGAGTCAGGTATTACAAAATGAATATGACATGGTTTCCATTTTTGAGAAGTTTATAATCTAATGAGAGACATATACTAATTCACAAGCAACTATATCACTGTTTCTCAAACTTGAATAAAGTATGTATCTATTTTAACAGAAAAAATAGAAGTACAAAACAATTTCATGCTGGCAAAACATTTTATTATAGAATTATTTAAGAATATATAAACATGAAACTAGGTATAAACTACTTATGCTTCTAGCTCCTATTCAACTAAAACTAAAACGAATTTAATAACTGAGTAAATGAAAACTATAAAACCAATAAACTTCAAATTAACATTAATCTATTATAATAAATGATAATGTTTTGTTGACACTAAGCTGCTATTTCCCACATAAAGGATACGAATTGTAATTGTGTTAGCCACACCTTGATGTCACTGGCTTTAGACTGGTGTAAAGCAGTGGTTATAGATCAAGTCCACCTCTGTTCTCTTCACAATAGCTTGTGACATTTAAAGAGTACCACTTGTTTCCCACGAAACTGTAAACATAAGCACAAGTGCAGGCCTTCTGGGAAATCTGTAGCAGTGCTCAGTTATAGAGTGGTTATTCAGAGGATCTGAGATAGGCATTAGATTTATTTTATTTATACTATGAAAGGAAAACACAAAAATCTTTTTAATGTCATGGAAAATTTAGTATACATTTAACTCTTCCCATAGACTAGTTCCTTTATTTACATATGGTCCTGGATCACAATTAAGGAACACAGAGAGAAAAGAAGATACACACCAGAATCAGACAAACTTGGGTCTGAGTCCTAGTTTAGCCATGAACCAGCTGTGCGACTTTAGACAAAGTTACTTAACTTCTATGAGATTCAATTTCCTTACACAGAATACAGAAAATAATACCCATCTTGAATTATTATAAGATTAAAATAAATTATATAGAGAGTAATGCCTAGCACATAATAGAAGTTCATTAAATGTGAATTTACTTCCTTCTTTCCTGGTTCTAGCCTCTTCCATAGGTCTATCCTGTGCCATCAAAATTCATGAAACATTTATTCCACAAATGTTTATTGAGCACTTTCTATGTACCTGTCACTGCTCTTTCCACTATGGACACAACAAAGCACAAGGCCCCTGCTCTCATAGAGCTTATGTTCTATAAAATGTCTAACCCAAGTAGGAGTAATGGAAATAAAACATTTGAGATAGATATTTTAAAAAACATAGCTGGCAAATGAACCTAGTCTCAGGCTCTGAGCTTTGAGATTACCTACAATCTGTCTGGATTTACTTCTTGCTGCCAGGTCAACCCTTTAGGAACTGTAAGTGGAGGCTTGGCCACATCCAGGTCAGTAATTAAAACTTTTTTATTGTCACCTGGAAGATTGAAGACTCCTTGTCTGTAAATCCTATTAGCAAAGAAATGTTACACTAACTAAAGTTATGAATTTGGGAATTCATGACAAAGTAAATACAATCTCAAGAAGAAATGCAGAGACTGCAAGGCAGGGGTGGGGGGGTATGAAAAGTATTACAAGAAATAAGCAAAAATGGAACTGAATAATCCATTGTAGGCAAAGATAGCTTGGCCATACACACAGTGTAATGAAAGGAAAGGCTAACCTGTCTTCAGGGCTCAAGGCATGTGCTCCACAAACATTTGTTAAATAGATGAATGTGATGTCAGAATGACCCCATCAAAAATGAAACACAAGAAAACTGGAGGCGAAACTAAAAATACGTAAAACAAATCCAAGAAATAGAAGAAAGACTTGAGATAAGTAATAAAAGAAAGATTCTTAGAGCTATAAAAAAAAAACATGGTTTAAAATGCTGTAAAGAATGAAGGGAAAAAAAAGAAAAAGAATCAAAATTGCTGCCCAGATTCTAAGCATGTGAAAAAACTCAACTCCTCTTTTAGTTAGTATAGAATTTAATTATGAAGGGAACTACTTTATATAGAAATAGTTTTTCTGACATTTTTAGCAGACTTTGGCTAGCTGACAGAGAAGGGGGCCAAACTCATGATGAGGTAATTTTTCTCCAAATCACAATGATCCCTTCCCTCAATTTCACAGGAATGTTGAATCACCCCAGAGCATAAAATATTATAATTTCCAAAGGCAGTGGGGAAGAGGTGTTTTCTGATCCTGCTACAGAACTGATCTAATTTCAAAATTGAAAATACATTCTCTACTAAGGACACTGATTCAGTTTCTTACCCATGTGCTATCTAGTCTAGTCTCCTTATTGAGGAACAGTTTCATTTGTGTTTAATTGGATAATGAAACAACTGACATTTTAGGCTTATAATGCCTTTTGGTAGTGACATGTGCTTGTATCAAAATAAAATAAGGAAGAGAAAGCAAAAACCCTTTGCGGAAAGCCAGAGTCTAATAAAAAAAATATTAAAGGGCAGAAAAGGAATTTGTTTTAACTTGAAAACTTACTGACACACAAAGTTTGCTAGTTATCCTGTCTGCCCCTTCACATCCATTCACCACTTTTCTCTTCCCTGCTCTGCACCCTGGGATGCTAACTTCTACAGACTAGCTCATTAAGATTCTTTGCCTTTTGGCTTCTGGTTGCAATCAGCTAATACGAGGCACTGGTAGAAGACCAGAGAGAAGAGAAAGGCCAGGGTATTTTTTCCACCTGCTCCCTTCCTACCAGGCCAAGGTTTTGCCAGTGACCGTGTTCTTCACTCTGAGGCCACAGTTCCTACCAAGCCACCCCCTATGCTATGGGTGAAGCCCTCACTGAATCCTAATAAACCCCGCTCCCTTTTACCTCAGGCCTAAGGACGATAATGTCATCCAATTTTTTGTGGTTTCCCTTAACCAAGACCATATTCTCTATAAATAATCCTTCTAATACATTATCTTCAATTAAACCTTTGGGAGTACCATTTCATTTCTTCTAGGATTCTGATTAATATACAAAATTATCTAACTTTATTATTTATTATTTAATGATTATTTAAATAATAATAATAGCTAGCATTTATTGAATACATTTCATATGGTAGACTCTATACCAAGTGCCTTATATGGATGATTTCATCATTTAATCCCCATACACAAAACACTATATTTGTTCTTAGTATTATTATCCCTATGGTAGATAACATTATTGTTCAGACATTCACTTCATTCACCTCACTTCCACTGGATGAATCTACTTACTTCATTGATATTTGGCTTGGTCTTATGATTTGTCTTGGCCTATAGAATAGGGAGGAAGTAACAGTATGTCAATTCTGAGCCTGGTCTTAAGAGGTTGCCCAATCTCCTATATCTCTACCATCACCATGAAAAGGACATGCCCAGATTAACCTCCTAGTCCTAGGAGGAGACTTAAAGACATGTGTGCCAGAGCCACCCCAGTCAAACACAGCACATGTCAATTTATCTCCAGAGAAAGGTAGTATGAGCACAGTCGAGACCAGTAGAATCTCCCAGCCAATCTAAGCTTAGCTCAGACTACCCCAAGACGACCCACAGGTCCGTGAGAATAAAAGATTATTGTCTTAAGCAACTGAGTTTGGGGATGGCTTATGTGCAGCAATTTTATAGCAATAACAAACTGATACAATTCCAATTTTATATATAGGTGACCATAGGCTCTATATGAGGTTTTCTACCAAAAAAAATTTAGCATGAAACCAGTAAAAAATCCTCTTATAAACTTTTATAAATCATTAAAGTATTAATCTGCAGAAACAATTTACCCTAAGATTCCCAATTGCCATTCAGATGAAACATATACTCATTACCATAAAATACAAGTCCCTTTATAACTTGCTTATGTCTTTATCCTTTCAACCTGACATCCTCCCTGCCCCTGCACATCACTAGAGCCATAAAAATTTACTTGCAGCTTATTTGGGCACGTTGTGAAGTCTCTAAACTCTGTTCCTTTGCATATGCTGTTCTCTCCATCTCTTACACTTTAACACAACTCCAGTATTATCTTACCCTGATCTCTTCAGGCTGAGTCTGGTGTCCTTGTTCTACGTTCTGTGTTTGCCTATGTTTACTCTCTCATAGCCAATAGAGCACTGTATCTTACCTGTGAGTTCTTTGAGGGCCAGGACTTTGCTTTCTGTTTATTGCCATATTACTACTATATAAGATGCTACCCGGCACATACTAGGCTATGAAATATTGACACAATCATTTTAGAAAGCTATAAACCATCCAATTGCATTGCAGGAAATAGTGCTTTGGTGACTAACATAACAGGGAATTGGGGAATAAAAGTTTGTCAGTTTTAAATCAGCACTATCTAGAAAAAAAGGTACTCCGATTCCTGGCTCTTGTTACAAATACCCCTAGAGTACAGAACGGTAATCCATCAGGCTGCCTCAGCTTCAGGTACACATTCCTTGAGAATATCTAACTCCCTTTGTCTAATTTTTTGTTCACTAAGAATTCTTATGCTGGCAAAGTTGGTTTCCTGCGTAGAAATAATATTGTTTGGGAGGAGGAGAGAAGAAAATAGTAAAGATAATTAATCTCTTATTCTGTAGCTAACTACGCTTTGTAGAAATAGGTTAGCATGAGTCTATTTTGAGAAGTTAATCTCCTTTGAATGAACTAAAAATTAATTGTAGGATTTCCAAAGCTAGGGCCCAATCCTGACTTATAAAAAGTTTACCAAGAGACTGTCCCTTCCCCCTAGGAGGCCTGGTCTAAGATAACCAGCAATATCTTTGGATATCCCTTTTCCTACAGTACTCTACAGTGGTAGCAACAGCTAGCAGGGAGAAAAACTAGAAAAATCAGACTGGTGGGATAGCAAACCCAGATGCTGTCCTCCCTGTTGCTAATGGTAACAGGATTAGACTAGATGGGGAACTGTAATTAGGCTCTTGGCTTTTATATCTGACATGTTTACAGCCATCGTGCTATTCTGGGGCTCTTATATAACATTTATATCTGATGCTATAATAGGCATTTTTGTGATCCTGCTTTCTTCCTTTTCCATCTAAGTGGCTACGACAAGCAAGCACTCCTTTCCTCTTCTAAACCTGGACTCTGAAATGTGTCACTCACACATGTATGCTCTGTAAATATTTGCTTTTTCACCTTAACTTCTTTTTTTTTTTTTTTTTTTTTTTTTAATTTTTTAAATTTATTTCAGCATATTATGGGGGTACAGATGTTTCTGTTACATATGTTGCCCTTCACCTTAACTTCTTAATGAACACAGTTGCTTACTCTGGATTCTAGGCTGTTATTTATTTGGTTAATTTCTTTATTCATAAAGATCAGAGATCAGCAAACTGTAGCCCATAGACCAAATGTGCCCCACAGTCTGTTTTTGTATGGCCTATGAGCTAAGAATGATTTTTACATTTCTATTGTTTTAATGTGATAATTTCACAGCTTTATAATTTACAAAGGAGTGCATTTTAAACATATTATTTTTTTATTTTTTTTATTTCAGGGTATTATGAGGGTACAAACATTTTGGTAACATGTTATGACTTTGCCTCATCCAAGCCAGGATTGGAGGTGTGCCCTTTCCCCATACAATGCTCACCACGTTCATTAGTTGTAAGTTTACGCACCCTCACTCCCAACCCCCAATGAATATTACTACTGTGTAAGCGCCTTAGCGTTGATCAGTTAGTGCCAATTTGATGGCGAGTACATTTCTAAAATGTTGTAAAATGCAAACACACAAAAACAAGAATATGCAGCAGACTGTATGTGGTCCACAAAGCCTAAAATATTTGCGATCTGGCCCACTACAAAAAATGTTTACCAACAATGTTTATCAATGTTGTTCACTACAGATCATCAGTCATTAAACATAAGTAAGGCTGACTTATCTAGCATTCGATGAGGAGGATTGATATTTATAGGATGTTCATCATGTGCCAGGAACTATGCTAAGCAATTTACATAGGTTATCTCAGTTAACCTACACAAACATTCTTTGAGCCCAATGCTGTTATTGGCCTTATTTACAGATGATGAGAAGTTTAAGCAACTTGCTGTGGTCACACCAATAGTAAATTATGAAGCCCAGGTTCAAATCCCAGCAGTTCAGTTAAAGAATCCATGCTATAATATTTCCAAGAATCAACAGAATCATAACATCTTCAAGTCAGTATATAATCTCCTGTACATGATAATCTGACAAAGGATTACTTAGTCTCTTATTACCCACTGTGAGGTGAATTGTCCCATAACCAAATCACTCCAAATTTAGAATTCTTCTATTAATACATTTTGAAATGAAACCTCTAGATAACTTTCATCCCTTAGTCTTTTTTTCTTTCATCTTTGTTTCCTTTGGACCATACAGACTAAATTTGTTCCCTTTATTACATGCCCTTCAAATATCTGAAGACAGCTCATATCTTTCCAAAGTCTTATTTCATCCTATTCAACACACCAGAACAGTTCAAGTATGCATTATTATTTTCCATTTAATGGAATTTTAAGACTTTCTCACCATCCTAGTCACACTCCTTGATTAGCACTATAGTATAATGTATGTCAAAGCATACCAAGAACCATAAAATACCAAATATCTCTATTGTTCTCTAGTTACATGGACCTAGTCAACATTCAACTAAACACATAATTCTCTTTCATGACCCTGGAATGTTGTCTATGTTGTTTATCTCCACAAGGAATGTTCTTCTCCCTTTTCTTTATGAACCAAACTTCTAATCATTTTTCAAAATTCAATTGTCTCTGAGTTTTAACCATATTCTGTTCATTCCTCTATAGTAAAATGTGCCATATTACATTTTATCTATTAATTGTCTCACAAACAAGATTAGGGATTCTTTTTTTTTTTTTTTTTTTTTTGAGACAGAGTCTCACTCTGTCACCCTGGCCATAATGCAATAGTGTCATCATAGCTCACTGCAGCCTCAAACTCCTGGGCTCAAGCGAGCCTCCTGCCTCAGCTTCACAAGTAGCTGGGACTACCGGTGTATGCCACCACACCTGATTAATTTTTCTATTTTTAGTAGAGACGGAATCTCATGCTTGCTAAGGCTAGTCTCAAACTCCTGTGCTCAATCCTCCCACCTCAGTCTCCCAGAGTGATCACATGGTAGTCAAGATTAGGATTCTTAAAAGATTGTGTCTTATTCAGCTTTTCATGAATGAATATATTTATGAATTAAGAATAGATAATACCTTATTTTGTGATAACACTATCCAATTACTTAGGCAGTCTATATCAAACCTATATAAGGAACTCTAAAATTGAGAAGACCTCTCAGCTTTGGAAAACCTGGAATTGTACTTTATTATAATTATATAATTTATAAACTTACCATATTTAACATTCTTTGAGATGTTATAAACATTAAATTTTATAATGGTCATTGTTTTTTATTGAGATATTCATTCATACTGACAGCATGAAAAGATTTTCAAATTCCTAAGTCCCCAGATCCTAAAGTTCAAGTTTGACTCTGGTTAACAGAATTCTGATCAGAGAAAAATCAAGCCAAATAAATTGTTTCTATCTACTTTTTAAAAATATGCTCACTCACCCAGGAGCTTGAAAAAGTAATACTTTAGAGTCAAAAGAAAAAACAAAATCATTCAAAATCCATGAACTTTCTAGAGATTGTTTATTGTTTATGATGTCTGAGACCCACTCCATCTTGTTTTCTGAAGAGCAAGTAGCTTTTACCGTTAAATTTATGGGTGTGACCATCAATTCAAGAAAAACATTCAGGAAAATGTTGAGAAATGATAAATCTTTAAAAAGACCCTCAAATTCTTTAGTATAAAAACACTATTTAGGAACTATGACAGAGATTGCTAGTAGTCACCAAAACCCTTTTGGACACAGATTCGTGCCACACTTCCCAGCCTCCATTACATTTAGATGTAATCATATAACTGAATTCTGGCTTTTGGAATGGGGGCATAAGTTATGTACGTTACATCCAGACCTAGTCAATAAAAATTTTTCACATGTGATCCTGTTCCTTCATCTTTTATTCTTTCGGCTGTCTAGAACAGAAACTATCCAGAGGATGACCTTGGCAGCCCCTTGACCTACTTGTTGAAAATAGCAAAGACATTAGAAGAAAGAAGTCTATGTTCTTGAATCACTGCTCAAAGGAAAACTACCTAACCAGGTAGTTTTGACATAGACTTTAATATAAACAAGAAATAAATCTTTATTGTGTATAGCCACTAAGATTTTGGGAGCATATCTGTTACATCAACTACTGTTAACTAATACAAGAACAGATCAACTTACACAGTTTCCCAGCAAATGAAAAGACCTCCATATTTCTTCATGGACATTTAAGTACAATGAAAAACTATAATATAATGTAACACAGTTTATATCAAATAGTTAGGGTGTTCACAGTTTTTTTCATGTAAAATCACCCCCACAGGGGTGCTGCATGAAGAGAAATATAGAAATACCTTTACAAATACTTTTAAATAACTAATATTTAAATGTGAATGGCACTACTGACTCATCATTGCAAACTGCAGCATCACTGAAGGTAAAATAATTTGCTTCTTGGTTACTGTTTGTTGGTGCAGGACTGTTTATATAACTCTATCTCTTTTTTTAATATTCAACAGTTAAAAACTCTTCAGCATATATGCTCCCACTGAGATAATACCTCCATACAAATATATATGACCTCAATTGCAAAACTCATTGGGTCTCTTCAAAGTAATTTAAAAATCAATATGATCTATAACAAGAAGTCAATAGAACTCCTGAAAAACTTATATAATGCAATCAATTCTCTCTAGGTTAAAAATTTCATGGCAAAAGTTGTATGTAAGAAGGAGCTTTACGAAAAGCTTAAAAATGGCCCAAAGGGGGAAAAATTAAAGAAAAACCGGATTGCTTCTAAATTTTAGGGCCTGATGTTATCATCATTCCTTCATTCAAAAAATATTTATTGAGAAGATACAGTGTATCAGTCTCTGTGCTGAGCAATATGACAGCTATAAAATTGGCTCCTAATTTTCATGATTGTGTAAAGAATAAAAACACAAAGTAATTTATTGTTTTCTTTTGGCCTGAACTCCAAGTATTTGTACATAATATGATAGAAAAATAAAGTAAATCCCAAGCTCACTAATAAAACACCTTTTAGAAATATCAATAATTGTGGATAGGATTAGATGTTATATGAAGGAAAGAAAGAATAGGTCAGCTAGGAAAAGATTCAAAAACAGAGGGAATCATATTTTATACACACACACACACACACACACACACACACTAATTTTGTCAAATTTCAGACGATGGTATGTCTTAGCTCAGTTCTCCTATAAAACAGCCTGAGGCAAATTAAATTGCAGATACTTTAATTTAGGAGGTAAAAGCCCTTTATTTAGGAAGAGCAGTGAGAGGAATAAAACAGGAGAAAGGGAGAAAGGAAACACATCAAGAAATGCAGTATAATCCATGATTGCACTGGCTTCATGAAAAGCCATGAAGAGCCCTGAGCAGGTCTCTCAGCACAGGATATTTCCTTGTATAGGAGAAAACTATATCATAGAGTAGTTCATGGAGGGGAGAAAGAAGAGATATGTTGTAATATACTCAATTTCTGATTTCACCTTCCTGCAGAGCCAATTTCCCCATGATTCTGTGTTGTGTCACCTAGCCACTTAATGGTCACTTCAAAAGCCAGATCCAACATCCTCTATGTGTCATTTCACCTAGCCTGGGAAGTGAGAGGTAACTCAAGGTACATGGGATTGCCATGAGAGATTTATGGGTCACGTGTGCCTCAGACTACAAACTTTTAACGTTGTTGGGAGGATCTTGGGCAGGTATAGAGTGCCTGTCATAACAAACATCTAAAAAATAAGACCTACAACCTGGGAAAGATAGTTGAGAGAGTGAGAGTTAACTTAGCCCCAACAACAAAAAAAATCCCTGGCAGGTTCATCATTGAGCTCACAGCTTCCCCAGGTATTGTCCACCTCAAGTGTCTTAGGCTAGCATTATTGCTTCTCTCTATGCTGCTGGTTTGTCCTATCTTTGCATGAGCCAGCTTTTTCCCATAAAACCCTGTGTTACCATCTTGTTCTGCCTCGTAGACTCTTCAAACAGGTTAAATGACAACTACTCTAACTGCAATAACTCCCTAGGTACAATTGCTTCTGAGATAGTAGTAATATCATAAAAGGTTCAGCTCTGCAGAACAAGTCCTCTTCTACAAAAGGACTCACCAGTGGCATGACACTGGAGTCTTAACAATCTTGGGTAAGATTATTCTACAACATGCTACTATGTCTTCCTGGATTTCTGTGCATGCATCACACTGGTATAGGCATAGCCTTCAATGCGGGGACCAACACTGAATGTCAGCTCCTCAACCCAGGATAGGGACAAGACATCTATTAAGGCAGCTCTCGTGCTTGCTCAAACCCAAAATTGCCTTCCTGAACTGCCTACTCCATACCTATCTTATCAGGGTGCTAATTCTCTAGCACTTAGTCCATGTAGAAATGAGGCCACCTTGTTTCTTATTTCCTCCAGGAGGCTATGATGGCTGTTTAGAAACTGTTCCCTCACCTCTTCCAGTCAGAGGAGCAGTTTCAGATTTGGAAAAACACAAGGAATTCCCTATCTCCCCTGTTCTAGAAAAAATAAAATGCCCCCTAGTCAGAGAGTCGATGGTTCTCCTGTTTCTCCTTAGCTCACACCCATCTGACTTCTCTGCCAATGCCCAGTAGTGTCCCTCCTCTCTCTGAGGAAGATCTGACCCCAAACTATATAACTAAAAACTTTTAAATAAAGAATCAATTATTGTTCACTACTTATTGGCTAGACTTGAGCTATAAACAGATCTAACAGAAGAAGGAATATTAAAAAAAAAAAAGAAATGTCTGTGAATCTAGTTGGATATATCTACAAATAGATCAAATAAACTACTACTATTTAACAGATCATTGTTTCTTATTAGCTGAATCTTTGTTCTAAGATGACTATTCTCAATGTCACTAATACAGTAAATTTAAAATGTTACTTCTATTTATAAATAGTTCTGCATAAACTAAAAGAACTGATTTCTGTAATCTAAGAGCTAATTTAAGCTATCCTAATGTTTAGTTATTTGGGCCTACAATGGGTGGAATTGACAAGACATATTTCAAAATATCTGGTACTATCTCCTACCAGGTAGGAGCAATATTGGGGTTGAGATATTATGTTAAAATCCCCAAGTGATATAATTATGGGGTAAGATGGGTATAGGTAGTGGGAAAGAAGGGGAATGAGTGAGTATTATAGGTGATGCAGCAGAATAAGGAAGGAAGAATATTCCATCTTCCTTGTGCCTATTTGCTGCTCTTAGCCAATGACTCCGATGTACAAAGGCTGAAAAAGGGATACAGATGGGTATTTGAACAGAGTGGCTAGGACAAACTAAGCTCTATCTGTATACAGGGCTTCTCCACTTCAATCACATAAAAAATAGAAAATCTGCTCTGCCACAAAAAAACAGGTAGACACAAATGGGTTTTATTATTTTAGCAAAATTTTGATATATGTTTTCTCTGTGCCAGGGACTATGCAAGACACAGTAAAGATATAATGGTATATAAAATAAAGCATGGCTCCACCTTCCTGGAATTATAGTCTCGTGGAACAAACAAAAGTAATCAAATACATACTTAAATAAGTGAAAACTGTAAAAACCACAACATAAAAAAGGTACAACATAGCATAACTAGGGAACATGACCTATTCTGAGGTGTCAGGAATGACTTTCCTTTTCCCAGATGTGATCCAAAGAATGAATATTAACAAAGTAAAAGGTGGCAGGATGGGAAACTAAGTACATAGGAATTGTATTCTAGGCAGGCAAAAGCTCTGAGGCAGGAAAGAATATGGTTTGAGGACCTGAAAGAAGGCCTGTGGCCTGACAGCAAGAGGAGAGCATGCAGTAAAATTGCTAAGGTGGGCAGAGTCCCCATACTGGTCTTTATTGTAAAATAATGTAAAGCCATTAAAAGAGTTCAGTACCAATCCTTTATTCTAACTAAAACACACTTAGCAACCAACATGCCACCTTCTCCAACTATGAATTACAGGTACCCCAAAGAACTTAAAAGAAGTAATATCCACAAAAACTTCTGAAAGTAATCATAAAAGCCCTAAATCAAGAGATGGAAGGGATCATCACTGCGAAGGCAGGTCTATGATATAATTTTATCCTCCAGCAACATTCATTTGTACAGTATGTAGCAGCCCCTGAATTAGAAAGAAATGAGTAAAAGAGAATTCAAGGATCTACTAAGATTTCACGGCTTGATGGTAAAAACAGGCTCTTATTTGAAGAAAATAGAGTGACTGCTAAAATAGTGGTGTGTGCCAGATGCTATGAGAAGATAGTCTTCTTTCCTTCCTCTAAGAGGACTGAGCATTTATGAGGCAGCAATTAACTTCCCAGTAGTTCTAGAGACTGAACAAAGAACCAAGTAAAGAAATAACAGTAGACACACCATTAGTGGATTATCAATAACTTACCAATTTTATAAAATGTAGTTTTAAGATCAACTGCATGTAAAATAAGTCAGCATATTGGCATCCCTAAATGGTCATGAATCAAAGAACTAATTCCCCTGATGCTAAATTGAGTTCTGGTAGAGTAAAAGGTTAATGCAATTTTCCAAGATGGCCAAATCATTCTCCAGAAATTGCAGTTTGAGAACTGGAGACTCTTGATCAATATTTATCAACTCCTAACAAAACAGAATCAAGCAGCAGAAGTCCAGTAGACTCATGATATAAATAGTTCACAGCGTTAATGAGTAGGGAAAGGATGAAAATATACTCTACACACACTATTATAACTGCAAAAAGGAAACCAGGCAGTCTTACCTTGGCCAGAGCTCTCATCTTTCATCATCTTTGAGCTGATAAAATGTTTCCTGAAAGGTTTTGTAAACTCTACTTGGTTGAAATATATTAAAAAAGAGAGAGAGAAAAGGGAAATAAATATGAAGTAAACTGGACTAGAAAATATTAGAGAAGGAGGAATTTGGCAGAAATCAAATGGAAGAAAGATTTCTAAGAAAAATAATTTCATGATTCAGAAAATAAGGAAAGACCATAAGAGAACATAAAAGTTGAACGACATTGTCGCAGCGTCTTTACTTTCCACATATTATCCCTACCTCCTGGCAACCCTTTAAACACTTTTGCCACTTAGGCCCACTGTTGAGGTTAAGAATCTATGATTACTATAAATTCAAAATATTAAAGTTTGTCACATTATGCAAATTATTACATAACTATTTACCACTGTTTATCTTATCCACAAATAAAGCCATCACTAACAAAACTAACACAAGCTAATCTCTACAATTCTGTAGATGACAGCAAGTTATTTCAAACAAGGAACATGCCACAAATGACTAATTACATTTTGTTTTTAAATTAAAATATTATTTTTCAAATGATTATATCTGTAAGTTAATGATCTGATACTTTTTATACATCACTACTTTAGGATACTGTGCAACTAAGCAATGTTATTTCTTATCAGTTCCAAATCATAAAGACTTCTAACCTTAAGGAATGAAAAAATATTCAAGAATGCTTTTACATCTTTTCTTTTCCCAAAACTAAGTTGTAAATAGCAATGTAGCAATTTCTCTTTCAAACCCATCTAAAACTGTTAATGCTAAAGTTGAACAATAGTGAATTTGGAGAATAGTTCCTATGGGTCATTCATTTTATAAAATACTTTAATAGATGCTTCCTTCTTTGTGCTTTTCTCTACTGATTTATAATAGTACAAATATTTATTCATATAATTCATATGTAAAAACACCCCAGCCCCTGGTCACAATATTCTCTTCCCACCACACCTGTACTTTAACTGCATTGCTTCCTCCAGTGTACCGATTCCTCTATTTCACTGCTGCCTTTATTTAAGTCCTTTTCTGTCTTAATTTTCCTCTCCATCCTTGTTTCATCACTCAGTCACCCTCTCGTTCATAAGGTCCTACACTCTTTTCCTCCATTTTCATTCCATCAAGTGGAGAAAATCATCAATCCTGTAAATCCTGGATGAAATTTATTTGCCTCCCTATACTAGCTTGGCTGCTGAGCATAGTTTAAGTCAAGTCACACAATGGAAAATATTTGCCTTATTATAAAGTAGTGATTATCAACCTCAAATAAGGCCCCAATACTAGCAGATAATGTTTCTTTATCCAAATTATTTTCCTGTTTTCCACAATAAAAATCGTCAAAAAACACTCTAATTCCATATGATTAAACCTTTCTTCTTCTTTTGAAAATGGCTTCATAACCAAAAACAAAAACCAAAAATCCTATTCTCCTCCACCAGTGTTAACTATATCCAGAAATATCTCCACCAATCACCTAGTTACTCCATCAGAGACTTCAGAATCATCCTTTGTACCTCCTACTCTGTTATTTCCCCTATCCAATCAATTATCAAGTCTATACATTCTATTAAATATATAATATACGTCTCTTAATTTGTTAATTTCTTCCTGTTTCCAATTTCATTAGCCAAATCTCACCTGCATTACCATAAGAGCCTAGGCTTCCTGTTTCTACCCTGTAACGAAAACGACCTTTTAAAATTATGTTTGATAATTATACAGTCCCCCTTAATTTAATCTCCAAATGACTGCCCATTGCATTTAAAATAAAGTAGAAAAAATAAATAAGGAAAAAAGTATAAAATTCTTAATATAGCCTACAAAGCCCGCAATAATCTGTGTCCTTTCTAACTCACTTGCCATTTTTCTCTTTATTCTATACCATATTGGATCACTGCAGTAGCTAGAGGAAACCTTTCCCTCTCTCTTCTGCCTGCAGGCCTTTGATATAATATTAGCATTCTACCCAATCCCCATTATTGCTATCATTAAGAGTCTCCTAAAATATAATAAGCTGAAATATCTACTCCAAAGAACCTCTTTCCTAACGAAGCAGAAAAAGTTAACACCATGTACTTCCCTTTCAAAACATTTGTTATACATATCATTACTTATTAAATGTGTTTCTTTTTTAATATTTTCATTGATACATAATTGTACATGTTTATGGAGTACATATGATATTTGATACATACAGAATATATGTGATCAAATCAGGGTAATTAGGATATGTAACACCTCAAACATTTATCATTTCTTTGTATCAGGAACATTCCAATCTTCTCTTCTAGTTATTTTGAAATATATTATACAATAAGTTATTGTTAAAATTTGTCACACCCTACTGTGCTATCAAACACTAGAACATATTCCTTCTATCTAACTGTATTTTTCTAGCCATTAACCAATCTCTCATCATCTTCCCCCAACCTCTATCCTACCCAACTCAGCCTCTGGTAACCATCATTCATTCTACTCTTTACCTTCATGGGATCAACTTTTTAAGTTCTCACAAATGAGTGGGAATATGTGATATTTGTATTTCTGTGTCTGGCTTATTTCATTTAACATAATGTCCTCCAATTCTATCCATGTTGCTGCAAATGGCAGAGTTCCATTTTTTTTTCTTTTTTTTTTATTTCAGCATATTATGGGGGTACAGATGTTTAGGTTACGTATGTTGCCCTTGCCCCAAGAGTTCCATTTTTTTTATTTCAGCATATTATGGGGATACAGATGTTTAGGTTACGTATGTTGCCCTTGCCCCCCCCAAGTCCGAGTTTCAAATATGTCCATCCTTCGGGTGGTGCACATTGCACTCTTTGTGTATGCATAACCCGTCCCCTCTCCCTCTTTCCCCCTCCCCCCTGCCCAACATTCAATAGATGTTATTCTCATATGTGCACTCAGAGTTCCATTTTTTATAGCTGAATAATATTGTATTGTGTATACATATCACATTTTCTTTACCCATTCATCAGCTGATGGACAGGTAGTTGGAGTCCATATCTTGGCTATTATGAATAGTGCTGCAATAAACATGGGAGTGCAGGTGTCTCTTCAATATGTTTATTTCCTCTCTTTTGGATACACACTGAGCAGTGAGATTGCTGGAACATATGGTAGATCTACTAGTTAGTTGAAGAACCTCGATACTGTTTCCTATAATGGCTATCCTAATTTACATTTCTACCAACAGTGTACTAGAGCTTCTCTTTCTCTACATCCTCATCAGCATTTGTTATTTTTTGTTTTTTTGATAATAGCCATTCTCACTAGGGTGAGATGATATCTCATTGTGTTTTTGATTTGCATTTGCCTGATGATTAGGGATGTTGAGCATTTTTTCATATACCATTGGCCACTTGTATGTCTTCTTTTATGAAATGTCTATTCAGATCATTTGCCCATTTTTGAAATCAGATTATTTGGATTTTTGATATTGAATTGTTTCAATTCTCTTGGCACTCCCAGTGGTTCCCATGGGATGGGACTGGAGTGGACTTCCAGTAAAGATTCTCAGACAAGTGGAGAGATCAAATGTCCACCTCCAATTCACTCCTCTCATCTCAAGAACTATGTCTAGGGAAATTCTCTCTGAATGGTATTATGACAACTTGGGAGAGAAGGTGTTACAGACTGAAATAGCCATTTATTACGCCTACCAGTCACAGCTTCTCCTGATTCTATGGGCCCAGGGAGTTTCTCCACTTCTTCCCTGTGCTCTGATGATCTCACAGTGGTATTCTTGTCTTTGAATAGTTTCTAGTTGTCTTTTTGGGGGGTAGAGATGCCATGGCACCTTCTATTCCACCATCTTGCTGATGTCACCTCCCATCTAACTTTCCTGCTAGGCTTAAGCTCCATAAAGTTAGCTTTATATTCCTATCACCATTATATCCTTAGCTCTTACTACAGAGTTTGTACTTAGTATGTATATGTTTAGTTGAATTTAATACCTTATCTTATCTTTAAAATTTTCATCCAAAATTGAGGAAACAATGAAATCATCTGAACATCAGATTTCTGATACAATGTTAACTTTAAACTTTCAGAGCTTTACCCTCATTTACTAAAGAAAAGTAATAGTTAAAATCTAGATTTTTCCAAAAATTGCTCTATCTTTAGTAGTTTCTAGCAAACCTCAAAAGAATTACCTAAAAGAAAAAGCTACATAAGAGGTTTTGAAGTTTGCTGTATTTCTGAAGAATTCAGGACAAAAAGAAATGATTTTTAAGTGACTGAAAGATGGTGTGCCTAAAGAAGAAAAAAAGAAAGATAAGATGGAATTTTTTCCTTTGTCATACTCTACTCAAATTCTCATACACAAAACCCTACTTCCATCTGGTGGTTTTCAACAATGTGGAAGTGATTATTGCTATTTTCCATGTATACTGGGCATTATCATACCTAAAATGAATCACTTCGACATGTAGGGATAATAAAATATATGCTATTTATGTGAGTCATGATGCCTATCTACATTAAGTTTACAATCTATTTCATATGATATGATTTAAAAATAAAAGTACAAAAATAAATCCATAGAGTTGGCACTCACTCTATTTTGTCCAAACTTATAGATTCAGTCTTCTAAAGATCTGAACCTGATTCTTGAGTGTGTTGTCATGGACTATCAACATGTGACATCGGTTTAAATTAGTAGGCCACAAACTAATTCTAAGCCCACTAATAGCCCTAAACATGTTAATAGATGTTGCATAAAAAAAGATTTCTTGGTCAAAAAAATTAATAAATGTTTAATGTGTATATAACCTCTTAGATGTGAATATTTAACAGTGCATATTCAGTTTTAAAGATGTGAAAGATAAAAACTTTTAACTTTTTTAATCCACTGTTCCACAGATATATTTAACCATTATCCATTTTCTCATAAATCACCTTTTAATATCTCACATGACTCTACCATTTATCCATAGGCTTTAAGAAATGCTGGTTTCAACTATAGTCATGATCTGCCTAGTTTGACATATAGACTTTTATTTACATCCTTTCTTACATATATATATAAATAAATAAAAAGCAAAAATATAGCTCTTCATTGAATCAACTGAACCAAAATATGTATGGTTAAATAAGATTAGATCAGTCCTAAAGGCTAGATCACTTAAGTAAATAATACGTGAGCCTAAACTATTAATTCTCAGCTTAATTTATCCTGCATCCTTATTTCCAAATGTGACTAACATACATCTATATCACTTAATTCTTATGTTGGAGATATTCTAATTCTAATCTTGTGTACATATCTCTAGATAATGATTCTCAAATTTAGTGTTCATTAGAATCACCTGGGATGCTTATTAAAAATATAATTTCCTGGGATCCACAAAGTTACTGAACCAGAATTCTTAAAAGATTCAATATTGTACATATTTAGCAAATATCCTGCGTAATACAGGAAATTTTTTTCTAAAACTTTAACCTCTTTGTGTCAAAAAAATATTTCAGGTGGTTGCAGGTATCAGGAGATAACAGTAGCAGGCCTGCTAATGATGATTAGGCTCAATAAATAAAAAGTCTGTGTTAGCCATTCTTGGTGCTCTATACTAGGAAGAAAATACATTTTCTCTAACATTTCTGCTTCATCCACAATTACAAAATTGCCTAATGATGCATTTCTCAGAAAATATCCTCATTGTTAAGCAAAGCATTACTGTATAATAAAAAAAACAAGACTATCAAATGTGACCAGACAGATTTTAGAAAGAGTCAAATATAAGATCTAGAAATATTAAATATAATCATTGAAATTAAAAATCCATCAGATTAAACATCAGATTGTATATGGCTGCAGAAAAAATCAATAATATGGATAATAGATCTAAAAAAATTACCCAGAATAAAACATAAAGTCACATAGTATTAAGAAATATAGACAGGAGATTAAGAGATAGACAGATATATCAAATTGGCTGCCTAAAGAACAGAATAACAAGAATAAAGGATAGGTAATATTTGAAGAGTTATTAATAATAGCAGAGAAGATTTTCCAAAAATGCATCTTAAATGAAAATTATATTTTAGGGCTTATTCTAGAAAAAGAAAGGGAATGCAAAAAGGAGTATGGTGTAAGGCACAGAAATAGTAGCAACTAATTAAATAGTAAAAGAACACAGAGTAAAAGAAGCTCACAATAAATTAGAGAATCCATTTGGCCTTAATACTTAGAACAGCATTTATGTACAATTCATTTTGTCTCCAGCTTTGCAATATTCAATTAAGATAATGTCTCTACAATTCTTTAAGTTAGTTCTTTTCTTCCTCACCCATTCTAGTGTGGTTAGTTACAAGAATTTATGAGTTTCTTTAAAGCCTAATAACAGACAGAGGCAGAAATAAAGCTCAGCACAAGGATAAAGATATATGGATTTTGTTTTCTCTGAAAGTAATTATCACATAAATTCTATTCTCTTACCTATGGACAACAATGAAATATAATCTATGACTGGACTTTCTGAACTTTTATTCAGTAAAAAAAAATTTAATGTAGTTTCTAATATTTATTTAGATTATACTATACAATATTGCTTATCCTAATAAGACACTATACAAAATATATCATTTTGACTATGTTTTCATAATTTCTCAAAGTGCCTTCCATGTGTTCCATTATGAATCCTACAGGCTATATTTTATATCTTGATTGATAAATCTTATTTTTCACTCAATATTGCTGAGTTGATATTCCTGTAAACATATCATTATGTTTTTGTGTTCCTTCTTATTCTTTTTTCCAAGGTTTATTACAGAATTTATTTTAAGTCTTAGAGAAAATAAAAAGTTGATGTTTAAATGATATGCTATGCACTGTTCAAAACAATGCAATAAAGTTCAAATCAGATACATTATTTTAAACCCCCATAAAATCAAAAGACTACTTAAGCAGAATAAATAAAATAGATAATAATTCAATGTAGTTTTGTTTTGGGAGTTTTGGTTTTTGTTTTTTTCATCCAGAAAGTTGACTGCAAATCCAACGTCTTCCATTACATCAAGAGGAAAATGGCATATACAAGTTGAAGTACTAAAGGTACTTTAGTATGCTTTACAAATGCTTAAATGCTTTACAAATCAAGCTAAATGACAACATTGTAAAAACAGACTATGTCAAATCAGTTGCACATGGTCTCTTTGTTCCAGTTGTATATCATACTAAACACTGACAAAATTCTTCTTGGAAGTTTCATAAGGGCTGATCCTTATCACTGAATTTTGTGCAAGTACTGGCATGTCTTGGTGCTCCTTGGGGCACAATCTTACCACTCCACAGGAAGCCATCCTCCTTACTACCACCATTCAAAAGAATAGGCATGTACATAGGATGTGAGCTGAGAGGGACTTCAAAAAGAAAAGGAAATTCACAAATTTTTCAACCACTACTAGATGTCAAATAGTACATGTTTTTACATATTTTTTTTTAATTTTACAACAAGCCTATAAGAAATTTGAGGCATGGAGAGGTTAAGGAATTTTCCAAACGTCATATAGCTAGAAGAAATGGAACCAGGATTTGAACTAGGTCTGTGTGATTACTCTATGTTCTTTTCATGGCTACAAGATTTTTCTTATTCCCAGCCTAGCGCAGTAGCTCATGCCTGCAATCCCAGCACTTTGGGAGGCCAAGGCAGGAGGATTACTGGAGTCGAGGAGTTTGAGACCAGCTTGAGCAACATAGTAAAACTCCATCTCTACAAAAAATATTAAAAATTAAAGAATTAGCTGGGCATGCACCTGTAATCCCAGCTACTCAGGAGGATGAGGTGGGAGGATTGCTTGAGCCCAGGAGTTTGAGGTTATAGTGAGCTATGATAGGGCCACAGCACTCAAGCCTGGATGACAGAGCGAGACACTGAACTCAAGTCTGTGCAACAGAGAAAGATCTCGTCTCTTAAAAACAAAAGACCCTTGTTATTCCCATTCCTATAAAATATCTCCTCACTAGCCTGCCTAAGAAGCAGCAACTACCCCTCTTCCATCTCTCTTTCTGCTTACCTGAAATTCTTACACCCACTAACCTAATAAAACAATCAGAAGACAAAGTCTTTAGAAAGACTACCAGGAGCCTATACCATCGAGAATTGCTATCCTGAAAGGCGCAGCTGCATGCCTTTGTGTTGCCTTCTACAAAGCAAAAGTTAGTTGATCACATATGATAAACTATTGCTTTAGAAAGCACCAAATCTGGTTTGTGTGATTGGACAGATAAGATTCATGGGGCTGTAATAAGATGTCAAAAACAGTAAGGGACATCAAAAAGAGGACAAATGGAGATGAGGTATCCATAACTTTACTTAACAGGTTGGAGGCAGGAAGTAGTCAATGAATGGAGAAAGCAGACTGAAGGTCAGGAATTACAGAAAGGGGATGGAGGCAAGAGGACAAAGCCAGGAAATATGGCAGCTTTGGCCAAGGGGCAGGATAGAAACTTTACAGAAGTAGAGAAAAGGACAATAGAAGTGCCATGGAATGAAATAATTTCTAATAAACTACAACCATACATAAAAAGGGATTTCAAATCACCATTGCTTACCCCAAAATGACCATTCCAAAAGTGGAAGAAACAATATGGATGTACATATTCCTAATGTATATGTTCATGTTCTACTTCATCACTGTGGAGGTGCAGAAAATTGAAAGGACTCAGAAATCAGCCTCAGATTCAAAGTTCTTCTAACCTTGCTTTGTTTTTCCCTGCCAACACAGGAAGGGACTCTGAAATTTTATTGGACCAAGATAGCCTCTTACCAAAAGAAACAAAATTGCTTTCTATCCCCTCCCTCTTACCTCATTATCTATTGCAGAAAAGAAAACTGAAGAATGCATCCATATCTGGACGGACTTTTCCGCAAGATAATGTCTGTCTCTTGGGTTCATTCAAAGTCCAAAGAGAATTATGTAAATTTAATTTTTGTCTCCCTGGTCCATTCATACTCCTTAATAATCATTTACTGCCCCTCAAAAGAATTGTCTATGTTCCCCATCTCCTCCCTTCCCTATGGAAAAGGATATATAAGCTTCTACACCCCATTGGGGGTTTGGGTAATCACTCTGTGATTCTCCCCTATGTATGTTAATAAATGTATATGCCTTTTCTCCTATTAATCTGCCTTTTGTCTGTTGATTTTTCAATGACCCTTCAAAGGACAAAGAGGACGTTTTCCGTTGACCCCTGTATCACTTTTAGTTTTGGGGGGGTTTTTTGTTTTTTCCCATCAGGGACATGAAATAGTAAGAAACATTCTGAATTTGTGATCAGGAGCCTATACCAAGGCATTTAGCTGTCCAACTAGCATTTTAAATTCAACATGTCCAAACTTGAAGTTATCATCTCTTTCCCCCAACTAAGATCCTCACAATATAGCAAGCTAACCCTCCTATACTTTCTTTCTCTTGAAGGTAGAATTAGCATTGAGTAATGTAGGACAGAAATTTAGGAGTTATTCCAGACTCTTTTCCCTCTCTCACATTTGTATCCAGTCAATCACTAAGTTCTGTCAATTCTGATGCTAAGTATCTTTCTAGTAATCCTTTCATCTCCATCCCCATTAATACACCTGATTCAGGCTCTCATTATTTTTCATTTGAATTATTATAAGGGTGCTGACAGTGTTCTTTCTAACATGCAAATCTGATTAATTTACTCTCCGGTTTAAAATCCGTGAGTTGCTCATCATCTTTTTCAAGATAAAATTATAAATTCTGAACATGATATATAAGGCCCTTCACAGTCAAGTTTCTGCTTGAGAATTCAGCCTTATCTCTGACCACACAGACACATACTACCTTGCAGTCACATCAATTATTTGCACTACCTTGGGCACAGCAGACTGACAAAGTTTAGGAAAGGCCACCCCAAAATGTGATGTGTTAGTATGCTGATTACTTTGAACTGCAGATACAGAGGCTTTCTCTGAGCTCCCCCTATCTGCCTAAAGATCTATCCTCCAAAAGGAACTCAACTGTCATGAACCCCCTCCTCAGGAATCTTATCGACCAGAGAAGATTAACTCAAATCACAGAAGAGACTAGAGGTTGATACTATGCCCAGACAGACTATCATCTATGCTTCTGAGGGCTGCTCTGAGACAACTGTTATTACCTGAGAGACTTTTTATCTACATAACAAGACAACCTTTATTCACTATACATTTCCTCTCCACATCTCCCATAACTTGTGTTGCCACTACCCGCCAGGAGCCTCAAGGCCGTATTTCTTTCTGTAGCAGTTCAAAAATGCTATACAAGCTTCAGTCATCTGACCTTTCTTTGAGTCTCATATTTTGTAGGACCTCTATGCATATGTAAATAATCAAATATGTGTTTTTCTCCTATTAATCTGTCTTATATCAATTTAATTCATAGCCCAGCCAAATAACCTAGAAGAGTAGAGGGAAGCCATTTAAAACACCCCTGCAATATTCTCCTTTATCTATGTTCCCTCAAATGTCATGCCATCTTCCACTACTCCTTCTCCTCATTCTTTAAGACTCATATCTCTTCAGTAGTACCTCTTCTGATCTGCATAATATACTAATCTTACAAAATTATGACTACTTATACATATGTGTAAATAAATAAATGACTAATCAAATTTGAAATGAGGTTTTGATTCTGTCATTTACTAATCCTAAGTCACTTATCCTGTCCGAGTCTCAGTTTCCTTACCTGAAAACAGTTGTCAGAGGTTAAGTTACATATTAGGGCAAAAGTCACTGCATGTACACATGACTTAGTAAAACAGACTAGGAGACAGTACTACTTTGCCAGATGACTATTTCAGAAATTCTTGAGAATACTTTTAACCAATTCTCATTTCCCACTGCAGCCAATTTGGCTTGTGGTCATTATGTTTATTTCTTTTCATGCACATTAATTGTTACTGATTCAACATACTTGTTATAGCGACCTGTGCTCAACCTGAACATGGGAAGTAATGCTACTCAACAATTTCACCTATCTGCAAATAACAAAGCAAAAAAACTTTCTACAACTCTCTTCAATAAGCAATGTGCTAAATTCCTCCCTTTGGGCAGACAATCAGGCCCTTATAGAACATAAAACTTATGAAACTTAGTTAACTTAGGAATGTTAGGAAACATGGAGCTATGGACACAATCACAGCCCTGGTAGCTGCTCTGACAATACCCAGTCTGCAAAAATTTTCTGGCTTCCACTTCTACCCAAGTCTTTCTCTGAAATCTTGGGTGATCTTTTATAATACAAGACCTTCTGTCTCCCATGATTAATACAACCACCATCAATTATTTTCTCCAACATCAACTGTCATAGGTCAAGTTCTCTAGAAGCAGAACATGAAAGGAGGATTAATATGCATGCACTTTATTAGGAAAGTACTTTTAGGAGAAACCAGTGGGAGAGTAAGAGAAACAGCATAGCAGAAGGGAAGACACTATGCAAGAACATGCTGGATTCAGGTGATGACCTGCTATAGCCTTATCAGGCCCATAGGAGATGGGAAAAGCACTTCAAGTTAAAGTTGCTTAGATGACTCAAAGGTAATTATCCTGAAAACATCACAAGTCTGAGACATTAGCTCACTCGCTGCATTTACATCAGATGGAGGATAGGCACAGCAACCAAAATATTAAAAAAATTTCCACAGAATCTGTGTGGAGCACCAATAACCATCTATTTTTTTTATCAGAAGCCCAATAGCATCATGTCTCCAGCAGATAATCAACAAATATTAACCAATGATAATCAAATTATAATCAATCAAGGTTCAACTAATAAAAGGATGGAACCCTTTAGCTAATCTTTAATCAGTTTCTTCTAGATTTAACCAGGTACTATAACATTTCAGAGTTTAAATTGCACTTTTGATATACATGGACACAATGTCCGTAATATAGGATATCTTCTCTGATAACTTCTAAATAACGCTAAAAATTATATGCTCCTTATAATATGTTTCCATTTATTTATGTATAAATTTAAGTGATAAATGGACTTAAGTGAGCTTTGGTCTTAGAAATATAAAAACAAATTCTAAACTTAGATAAAGTGAAAAGAAAAGGAAGAATTTAAGTGAATTTAGAATCATAATTTGCACTTTATTGAGATAAAATCCACAGAACAGTTAAATAATATTACTTCTATCCTAGACTTTACTTCCAATTTCTATTCATAGTTCTCTTATATTTACAGTTAAATTGAAGATATATCTTTTTACACTTGATCTTAGCTAAAAGGCTGAGAAGTGATTGAAGGTATATCTTTTTTATTGCCAAATTGGAACTAGCTCAAAAAAGATTAAAAAAATAGTAAAATACTCTGATTCTTTTGGCTCATAAATAAATGTATTTTAAATATTCTTGTACTCATTTTCAACCTCTATGCCCAAAAATTCAAATTAAAGGGATAATTAACTAAAATGACACCTCAAGGAAAGACAGCATCAACATATTCACCAGCACTTCTACTGATGGATGAGTAAAAGCTTAAAGAATCACTGCTCTAATGATTGCCTTAAATGGTGGAGAACAGGTAAGTAAATCAGATCTGGTTATAGTTATTAAGGATGTAACCAGTAAATTTAATTTTAGATATATAAAAAAATGAACTCTACCCTCTTAGATGAGCAGAAACTGTATTTTCACTTGTTCACTATCAATTCCCAGAATTTGTCACAGGCCTGGCACACACAATTGTAGCTCACTACTATTTGTTTAACCAATGTTGTAAAAAATCAAGTCTTTTAGGTCACACTATGCACAGGATTATGCTAGTCTTCTAGGAGCCTGAACATTTGTTGAAGAGGAGACAAAAGGTTCAGTACCCATAGACTCAAACAAAATAGTTTCAAGTTTACAATTATATATAATCTGGTGCTATGTGGTATAATTCACATTTTAAGAGCAAGGAAAATGAGAAGAGCACACATGGTGGGACAAGTGAGAATGGATTCATAAAAAGGATGAGACTTGAGTTGGAACTTGAAGGGTAAGCCAGATTTAGGACAAGGGAGAGAAATAGCGTGGGTATTCTAAGAGAACTCATGATTATGACATACTGACTAGAAGGAGCACCCTTCAAATTTATCCTCCTCTCTGCTATAAGAGTGAGTTTATCAATTATAAATATCCACCCTCTTGGGCCCACTCATTACTTTCCATCTCTATTACTCCTGCATTTCTGCCAATACACCAAGCTATATCACATACAACCCTTCATCTCACTCAAACAATGCATCCTGACTGGAGGATTTGTCTTTTTGCCAAATTCCTAGCTCTAAGGCCTCTTAGAGACTACTTTTTAAGACTCAGGACAAATATTCCTCATTTGTGAAGCCATTTCTTACCTCCTCACATGGAATTCAACACTCTCCCCAAGTGATTCCCCTCTATTCTGTCAGAATCTTATTATATCACCTGTACCATGTCAGAGCACTAAATTGTTACATCTGTGTCTCTTATAAGATTGCAAGTGTCTAAAGGAAGGGGTTTTTTTTTTTCATCTTTGGATCTTTAACAACTGGACATATAAAAGGGTTTTATAAATGTTTGATAAGTAAGGGAATGAGTGGAAGGAAAAGGAAATAAGAGCAGCCAGACTAACTGAAACAGAGGGTTTGTATTAGAGAAGAAACAAAGATATATATTATGGAGAGCTCTGAATGTGAGGGTAAGCAGTTTGAACTATCTTAGGCTTTTAATAAAGGATATGGAAGGAAAAAGGAAGAAAAAAGTAAGAGGGTAGCAATGCTCCATGTGAACTCCAGAGGAATGAGGGTGATGCAATTGAATTTTAAAAGTTTTTGTTGGGTGGGGAGCCAAGGTGGCCAACTAGAGACATCGCTTTTTAGATCGTCCTGGCTGGAAGGTAAACAATTGAATGGAAGAGAATGGAGAGCAGTTGCAGCTCAGGTGTGGATCACAGGGAGAGACCGCAGAGACATCTGGAGACCCAACTGAGAGAAACTGAGAAAGAAGAAGATGGAGAGGAGAAGACAGTGTCATGGTCCAAACACAGAGAGGTTCGGAGCCCAGTGAAAGGGTAAGGGGGGCTTCCCCTCCCCCACATGGGTACCTTTAGTGAGCACTGGGACATAAAACATTCTGTAGGTGCTTCCACCCTCCAGGAGCCAAGGCACTAAGTTTCTTATATGAGAGAGAAATAAAGACTTTCTCAGACAAGCAAACATTGAAGGAATTTGTCAAGACGACACTTACCCTATAGGAAGTATTCAGAACTGCATTATATGTGAATCAGAACAATAGACATACACAGGTGTAAAATCACCCAAAAGCTAAAGTTTAGCACCCAGATATCACAATGGTTCAAGACATAAATCAAAGCAATATAGTTCTACTCAACAAGATGAACAGAAATTCACCCCACCTATCAATTCTTTCAATAAATGTGGATACCTTGAACTCCCCACTCAAGAGATATAGTCTGGCTGAATGGATAAAAAATACAAGCCAAGTATCTGCTGTCTCCAGGAAACTCATCTAACCCACAAGAACTCATTCAGACTCAAAGTAAAGGGATGGAAACCAAAAGAAAGTTGATGTAGCCATTCTTATATCAGATAACATAGAGTTCAAATCAGCAAAAGTAAAAAAAGACAAAGATGGTCATTATATAATGGTGAAAGGAACAATTCAACAAGACGACAAAACAAAACTAAATATTTATACACCTAACACAGGTATAAAGCAGACTCATAAAGCAAACCCTACTTCATCTAAACAAAATGATAGCAGCATTGTAACAGCCAAGGTCTTCAACACCCAACTGACAGAATGGGACAGATCCTGAAAACATAAAATAAGCAAAGAAATGATGGACTTAATTAGAAGTCTAGAACAAATGGGCCTAACAGATATTTACACAACATTCGATCCCAAAACCACTAAATACATATTCTTCTCATCAGCCCATGGAACATTCTCTAAGATCGATTACATCCTATGCCATAAAACATGTTTCAACAAATTTGAAAAAATAGAAATTATACTATGACTCTTCTCAGACCACGGTGGAATAAAATTAGAAATCAATTCCTACAGAAACACTTAACTCTACACAAAATCATGGAAATTGAACAACCTACTGCTGAATAATCATTGGGTCAAGGAGGAAATTAATATGGAAATCAAAAGATCCTTCAAACTAAATACAAAGGGGACACTAGTTATCAAAATCTGTGGGATTCAGCAAAAACAGTCATAACAGGAAAATTTATACTAGGAGTCCCCAACCTTTTTGGCACCAGGGACTGGTTTCATGGAAGATAATGTTTCCATGTATGGGAGTAGGGGATCGGTGGAGCTCAGACAGTGATGTGCAGTCCAGTCCTTAACAGGCCATGGACTGGTACTGAGCTGTGGCCCAGGGGTAGGGGACCACAGATTTATAGCCTTCAGGCCTATATCCATAAAACAGAAAAATAACAAATCAACAATCTAATGAATCATTTCAAATAACTAGAAAAGGAAGAATAAACCAAGCCCAAAACCAGCAGAAGAAAAGAAATACCTGAGGTCAGAGTAGAACTAAATGAAATTGATAACGAAAGAATTATACAGAAGATTAATGAAATGAAAAGTCAGTTCTTTGAAAAGATAAAGAAAATCGACAGGCGTCTTGCTAGATTAACCAGAAACAAAAAAGAAAGGACCCTAATAAGCTCAATCAGAAATGAAAAAGGAGATATTACAACTGATACCACAAAAAATACAAAATATCCTCTCTGAATACTATGAAAATCTCTATGCACATAAATTGAAAGTGTACAGGAAATGGACAAATCTTGGAAACACACAAACTCCCTAGGCTCAATCGGGAAGAAATAGAACTTCTGAACAGAACTATATCAAGTAACAAAATTGAAGCAGCAATAAAAAAAAAATCTCCCAACAAAAAAAAAGTCCTGGACCAGATGGTTTTACAGCTGAATTTTACCAGACTTACAAAGAAGAACCGGTATCTATACTGCAGAAATTATTTCACAACATAGAGAAGAAAGGAATCCTCCCAAACTTGTTCTACAAAGCCAATATCACCTTGATACCAAAACCAGGAAAGGATACAACAAAAAAAGAATACTTCAGACCAATATCCCTTGTGAATATTGAAGCAAAAATTCTCAGTAAAATCCTAGCAAACACAATTCAGCTGCTCATCAAAAAAATAATACACCACAATAAAGTGAGCTTCATCCCAGAGATTCAAGGATGGTTCAACATATGCAAATCTATAAATGTGATTCACCACATAAATGGAAGCACAAAAAGACCATATGATCCTCTCAATAGATGCAGAAAAAGCATTTGACAAAATTCAGTACCCTTTTATGATAATTCTTAACAAAATAGTCATAGATGGAACATACCTCAATATTATAAAAGCCGTAAATGACAACCCACAGCCAACATCATACTGAATGGGGGAAATCAAAAACATTCCACTTAGAACTGTAACTAGACAAGGTTGCCCAATGCAGCCACTTCTGTTCAACATAGTGCTGGAAGTCTTAGCCAGAACAATCAAGCAAAAGAAGGAAATCAAGGGTAACCAAATGGGGAAAGAAGAGGTCAAACTATTACTCTTTGCTGATGATATGATCTTATATTTAGAAAACCCCAAAGATTCTGCCAGAGACTCCTGGAATTGATAAATAAATTCAGCAAAGTCTCAGGTTACAAAATCAACATACACAAATCAGTAGCATTCCTATACACCAACAACAGTCAGGCTGAGAATCAAATCAAAGACACAATATCTTTCACAATATAAACAAAGAAAATAAAATACCTAGGAATATATTTAACCAAGGAGGTGAAAGACCTCTATCGAGAGAACTACGAAAGTCTGAAGAAGGAAATCGCAGAGGATGTAAATAAATGGAAAAATATATCATACTCATGGATCAGCAGAATCAACATTGTTAAAATGCCTATACAACCCAAAGTGATTTACAGATTCAATGCAATCCCCATTAAAATACCTCTGTCATTTTTTGCAGACCTAGAAAAAATAATTCTATGGTTTGCATGGAGCCAGAAAAGACCCTGAATAGCCAAAGTAACCTTAAGCAAAAAGAACAAATTGAGAGGCATCTCCTTACCAGACGTCAAGCTATACTACAAAGCTATAATAACCAAAACAGCATGGTACTGGCACAAGAACAGAGACATAGACCAATGGATCATAACAGAGAACCCACATACAAAACCATTCACACATTACCATCTGATCTTTGACAAAACAGACAAAAACATACACTAGGTGAAAGAATCCTTTCACTAGGTGAAAGAATCCCTATTCAATAAATTATGCTGGGAAAGTTGGATAGCCACATGTAGAAGACTGAAATAGGATCCACACCTCTCATCATTCACAAAAATTAATTTATGATGGATAACAGACTTAAACCTAGGGCATGAAACTAAGAATTATGGAAAAAGAGGTTGGAAAAACTCCTATAGATATTGGCCTAGGCAAAGAATTTATGAAGAAGACCCCAAAAGGTATCACAGCAACAGAAAAAATAAATAAATGAAACCTGAGCAAATTAAAAAGCTTCTGCACTGCCAAGGAAAAAAATCAATAGAGCAAATAGACAACCTCCAGAATATATTTGCATGCTATACAACTTATAAAGGGCTAGTAACCAGAATCTACAAACAACACAAGCAAATCAACAAGAAAACATCAAATGACTTCACTAAAAAGTGGGCAAAAGACATGAACAGAAGCTTTTCAAAAGAAGATAAACAAATGGACAATAAACATATTAAAAAATGCTCAGCCTGAAATAAAAATAAAAAAATGCTCAACATCTCTAATCATCAGAGAAATGCAAATCAAAACCACAATGAAATATTATCTAACTCAGTGAGAATGGCTTTTATCAAAAAGTTCCAACACAACAGATGCTGGCATAGATATAGAGAGAAATGAACATTTATACACTGTTGGTGGGACTGCAAACTAGTACAAACTCTATGGAAAGCAGTATGGAGATAACACAAAGAACCAAAAGTAGACCTACCATTTGATCCAGCAATCCCACTACTGGGTATTTACCCAAAAGAATAACAGACATTTTATAAAAAAGACACTTGCACTTGAATGTTTATAGTAGTACAATTCACAATTCCAAGTATGTGGAAATAGCCTAAATGTCCATCAATACATGATTGGATTACTGAGATGTGGTATATGTATACCAAGGAGAATTACTCAGCCATAAAAAAAGTGATGAACTAGTACCTTTTGTAGCAACCTGATGGAACTGGAGATCACCATTTTAAGTGAAGTATCACAAGAATGGAAAAACAAACACCACAAGTGCTCACTATTAAACTGGAACTAATTGATCACGTATGGTAGTAAAATTCAACGAAATTCAAGCAGGTGGGGGGGGAGGAGGTGATGGGTAAATTCACTTCTAATGGATACAATGCACATTACCTGGATGATGGACACACTTATAACTTTGACTCAAACTGTACAAAAGCAATTCATGTAATCAAAACATTTGTACCTCTGTAATATTCTGAAATTAAAAAAAAAATTTGTGAGTGAAGACTGGCCCTCCATAAACCACTGGACTATGGTCAAATTAATTGTATTGTTTGTAAGCTGAACTCCACTTTAAAGAATCAATGACATCTCTTTGGGAAAATAAAAGACAAAAGATATGCATTTACTTTCACTCACTCTGAAATAAGGTGCTGGCAATAAGTTTTTCAGAATATACAAATTCACAGAAAAAGAACAAAAAATGAAGCAACAGAAACAAATCTTTAAAAAACAGAAAGCAACTGGACAAACAATAAGTGATCTAGAAGACTTAATGAAGAAATGGAGAAAGCTAAAAAAACAAACCTATTTACCTTGCAAAACCTTCAAAGGCATCAAGAATCGCCAGCACCAGATATCTCTTAAAGTAAGGGTAAAGATACAGGGCTAAAATGGGAGGATCCGTTGAAAATCCTTCCAAGAATTATTTAGAACCTCAGCTTCCCTCCTCCACACAGTGCACCATATGACTGTCCCCCTATCCTAGCAGAAGATTGCAATATCTGGTCTAGGGGACATAGACAAAGGTGGGAATGAGATATCATATGATAAAACACAGGAATTTAATGAACACTTCATACCTTAGCCCTCTCACTCAACTTAATTGCCAGAACACCAGACAGGCTTGTATCTTCCAGGTAAAACCCTTCTCTACCAAGTGTGACCAGTTCCAAAGAAAAGATGAGAAGTTGCTGACACTGGAGGTTCTCTAATTAAACAATTCAGCCAAATCACTTCCCTGTGAAGTGCATAATTGACAAGCCCCATTCAAAGTTTCTACCCAGGTTTTAATGCCTGAAATTTAAACATGAGCAGACAGTCAAAAATCACCAAACATCTGCTTAATGATTCTAAAAGAGTACAAAACAAACAATAAAAACTTGAATGAAGCAGAAATAAAATAGGGAAAAAAACTATTAAAAAGTCATTAGTTCCAGCCAGGCATGATAGTTCACACCTGTAATCCTAGCACTTTGGGAGGCTGAGGAAGGAGGATCACCTGAAGCCAGGAATTCAAGACTAGCAAGAGCAAGATTGAGACTCCGTCTCTAAGAAAAAAAAAGCAAACCAAAAAAATAAAAATTAGTTGGGCATGGTGTCCAATGCCTGTAGTCCCAGCTACTCAGGAGGCTGAGGCAGGAGGATCCTTGAGCCCAGGAGTTTGAGGTTGCAGTAAGTTATGATAACATCACTATACTCCAGCCTGAGCAGCAGAGTGAGATTCTGTCTCAAAAAAAAAAAAAATCATTAGTAGCTTCTGATAAATTGGAACATATTGCATTAATAAAAGAAGAAGATATTACAAATTTGGTTCAAAGAAAAAAAATTATCAAAAACATGATGGCAGAAACAAAAAGTTGAGTAGAAAGATTATAAGATTATAAGGTAAAGTGAAAAAAACACTCAGAACATAGAGCAAAATGACAGAAATGACATATAGAAAAAAAAAACCATGAAAATCAGAGGACCAGCAGGTCCAACATCTGAATAACAGGATTGCCAGATAAATCAAAGAATATAGAGAAAATCATTAATAAAATAATTTAAGGTACTTTTCCAAACTGGAAGGGCATGTGTTTCCAGACCATAGGAGCTCATCAAGTACCTAGCCAATGGATAAATATTCACATAAAAGAACATCATCATAAAATTCTAGATTACTGATGATGACAAGATAATATCTTACAAGATTCCTGGAGAAGAAATGAGGGACTTGACAAGAGACCAGTTACATACAAAGAAGCAGGAATGAGAATGACACTGGGCCTCTCAATAGGAACATTTAAAGCTGAAAAACAGTGAGAAACGCCTTTAGATTTCTGAAGAAAAATGCTTTTAAGCCTATAATTCTATATTCAGCAAAACTATTAAATTAGCATAAGGTGATTTTCAGACACCAACAAAAAAACTTCACAAAATATATTTTATATGAATCTTTTATAAGTAAGCTACTAGATGCCCCACCAAATACAAGAATAAACCAATAAGGGGGAGGAGCCAAATGGCGGATGAGACAAGCCGCCAGTCAGACGGTCTCTGCAAAAAAGACGAATCTTAGAAGAAAGAGAAAAAAAAATAAGCTAGCAGAGATACATAGATTGGGTGAGGATCAGAAGGAAGGATGCCTGAAACTACAGGAGACTCCACAAGAAGATGTTGCGGAGGAGAACTGGAAGGAGAAGGGTCCCGAGAGGCTTGGCGACCAGCGACAAGGGTAGGTGGAGCGGTTAACTTCCCCCTCCCTCGCATCTCAGACTGCTGGTGGCTCCTGAGCGGCTGGAGAGACCTGCCGACACCAGCCCAGAGAGAGCTGCCGCCAGTGAGCAGTGGTCTATTGTGGACTCAGCGCCGAGCTCCCAGGCAACTTGGAGCACCGCCCCGGGCGTAGACCCGAGCCCATCAGCAGACGCCATAATGCTCCATTCTCTCCTTCCCCCTCCCTACCAGTGGATGCCCAGAGAGACAATTTAGCCATCACATGGAGGCATCTCCAAGGACCGGGACCTTTCTTTTGAGGCCCTACAATAGAATGAGGGGTACTCAGCCTGCAAGTTCCCTACCGGCCAGCCCTCACAGGTGCTACTTGCCTGGGGACTCCAGGAGACCAGGGCAAATCACGAGGTGGAGTGAAATTGATACAGCTTGGGCACTCTGTAGGTGATTCAAGACCAGCACCCCTCCCCCTGGCAGGGTCAGGGATTGATCTCCAGGGTCCAGGGAACAGGCCTGCAGACCAGAACCTGTACACCCAGGTGAGGATCATACTGCCCCAGAGCACAGAAGAGAGATCTGTGAAAGAGCCTACTGAGGAGTGTGTGCCTTCAGGGGTAGATCAGCATGCTGGAGTGGCAATCCTTCTCCCAAAAGAGGGCTGTGCACCCAGCTCAGGCTGCGATCCTGGGTAAGAAACCTCCCAGCCCATGTCACAGCCAGGGGAGATCCATCAGCCTGAGGTCCTGCTGGCTGGCAGAGGCTGGGGAGAGGCCATAGAGAAGGGGAGGGTGGAAGGCAGCGAGACCTGCTCCAGAGTGCGGGCCTTGGACAGCCCCTCCCCTCAAGCCCAGACTTTCAACTGAGTGGAGCCATTTCAGCCCCTCCTGGCAGGTTTGCACAGAA
>CAUYSK010100048.1:0-30537 GCA_963575035.1 Avahi laniger
TAAAGTGTCATCTCCCCAGTTTCCTTGGAAAATCATAATTAAACCTTCAGGGCCAGGTGCGGTGGCTCACACCTGTAATCCTTAGCACTCTGGGAGGCTGAGGCGGGCGGATTGTTTGAGCTCAGGAGTTCGAGACCAGCCTGAGCAAGAGCGAGACTCTGTTTCTACTAAAAATAGAAAGAAATTTGCTGGACAACTAAAAATACATAGAAAAAATTAGCTGGGCATGGTGGCACATGCCTGTAGTCCCAGCTACTCGGGAGGCTGAGGCAGAAGGATGGCTTGAGCCCAGGAGTTTCAGGTTGCTGTGAGCTAGGCTGACGCCATGACACTCTAGCCCGGCAGCAAAGTAAGACTCTGTCTCAAAAAAAAAAAAAAAAAAAAACCTTTCAGCTTCATTTTTAGACTAGCCAAAAATAACACATAGATCCTTTTAGGGGCTCATCCGTTTTTTAATGTAAAGTAGAGCTCTACTATTCACTGTGTAAATTCTAAACTTTCTGGATTTTAGATTGAGTTCCATTATAATAACTAAATTTTTGTATGCTTTTCAGAAAAACTTTCTTAACTCCCAATTCTGCCAAATGCATACTTTTCAATTGCTGAGGCCTTAGACCGCAGTCCTCTGTTAATAATGGCTAGAGCTTAAAATTGATTACTGAGTGCTCACAATATGTAGGCACTGCTCTAAATAATTTACTTAATTTAATCATCTTCACTTTATTTCTGTGTTAAAGATGGGCACAATGAAAGTAATAGGGGCCGAATAAGCAGATTAATGAAAGAGACTATCCTCTTAACCTCCATGTATTTGGCAGATTGGGTAATCAATATTCAGTTTGAGTTTTTTAGCTTTTACAGCTGCATTTAGTATCACAATTAAATGGTGATGGTTCTCAAATGCTTGTTTTTGTGTAAAGGCCATGCCATAGGTACAGAATATTTAGGGAGTTCAGAAAATGTATTTCTGTTCATTTCTATAGTTGACTGACACTTAGGCCTAGAAATATTTTGTGACTATATGTGACCTCTGGTGGCCTCATTTATCTCAACTATAAACAGAGTAGGTGGAAATAGATGACTTGAAAGAATCTCTTCAATTTCTAAAATATATGCATATAAAATCAATATTTATTAATTCAATCAATATTTATTATTTAAAGTATATATGTAATAAAATAGTTATTTATTATTAGTTCATATATGTTTTGGTGGTTATAGAAACATGATTCTTATCTCTGAAATCTACTGAGACTGTAATACCTGAACAGGGATGGCTTCAGGAAATGGCAAACAATTTCTATGATGATGACTTATGCACCCTTTTGCAATTCTGTGTGGATAATTCTCGTAAGTTATTAGAGGCATTTATTCTGCAGTTATATATTGGGGTAAATTAGCATTGACAAATCTCTTGAGCAATTTTATCTGCAAATAATGTAGTCATCAGTTTGGAGAGATAAGGCTTGATCATAGTATAAAGTTGAGTGTTATTTACACATAAGTAATTCATACTAACCTCTGAATCAGATTGATCATTCTCAGGGAGAGTTGTATAACATGGAGTTATTGATGTCTTGTGCTAAATATCATTGATATGCACTGGCTCTCAATTGGGAGTAATTTTTCCCCTTTGAGTACATTGGCAATGTCTGGAGACTCTTTTTAATGTCACAACTAGAACAGGGTTGTCGAATTTAGCTGATTAAAATACAGATGTCCAATTAAATTTGAATTTCTAGTAACAATCAATATTTTTTAATATAATTATGCTTTATGCAATATTGGTGATATATTGAAACATTTTTTGTTGTTTATTTTAAATTGAATGGGAAGTCCAGTATTTTATCTGGCAACACTAAAAGTAGATTTGGGGGTTGCTATAGGCATCTAGTAAGTAGAAGCCAGGGATGTTGCTAAAAATCCTACATGCCCAGGACAGCTTGACTTGACACCTTTAATTTGAATTTATTTATGTTTCATAGCATATAAACGTAACAAGAATTGTCCAAAATGTCAATCGTGCTGAGGTTAGGAACTGTGATCTATGTGCAATTTCTTCCTTTGCTTGGTATAATATTCAATCTCTTGGGTTTTAAACTTTACAATAGTGACAATGATTTGATACATTTATATTTGAACATGTTTAGAGATACCATCATAGATTTAAAATGAAGGTAATATTATCTTTCCCCATCTGCCATTAATTTTATGAGATGTGTAAAAAGCATTTTAAAAAGTTAATATAAGTAATTATTGAGTGATTTTTTTCCCTTTTTGTTAGCTGAAGGTCACTTAAATTCCTATTCCAGAAAAAGGCCCCTTCGGGTTATCATTGAAATCATAATCTGTGATCATAGTATGAAAATCAAAGACCCTGCTGAGTGTTAGGTGTTTGGTATTAAAAAGACAAAGTGGAATAAGGCAAAGTTAATCTTCAGTTACCTAGAGTTTAGACTCTAGAGAAGGAAAGCAGACATGAAGATAAATAAAGAGTCCAATAACTTATATATCGTTACTGCAAAAATATATTACAGTCATTATGATGACTTGACAAACAAAGGCTTAGAACAATGGCATAAATTCAATCCCTCATACTCTGAGAAGATGTAGACTTGTCTTCCATAATATAAAAGAAAAATCTATAGAAATTTTCCTGTTACATGTCCAAGGGATTTACCAAGCTACTGGCAGAACTGGTACTGAATTTTCTGGCAAATCTGTATGATCTTATCTGATGCCATAAGACAGCTTGGTCCTTTTTGCCCTGTTGACAGCTATCAATTAGAAGTGTCACAATTCTTTTGGCCAGTGCCAAGTTGTCTATTGTTCATAACTTGGGAAAAGAGCTTCTTTCCCTTCCCAGTTCCCCAAAGATGCGGTAATATCATGTAACTTCATAAGAGTTCCGTAAGCTACATAAGCTTCATAAACTGACGTAAGAGCTGGTTAGGAGGTGAGTGAGGACAAATGCCATAGTTTGAATCCCCTTCATGACTTTGCCTGATGCTTCTGCATGTATTAAAGTGTAAATGTGAATGCCAATATTTTCTTAATTCATCTCTAATGTGGGACACAATATTTGGTGTCAAACATTTACATTCTAGGAGAGGAAAGAAAACATCCATAGAGTGGTAGAAGGTGGTACGCATTGTAAGAAAGGCACAAAAAGAGGTTAATGGGAGCCTGCAAGAGGGGTGCCCTCTTTAAACTAATAAGGTCAAGGGAACTGCAATGGAATGCTCTGTGTCAAAAAGTCTTCATTAGGGGTTCTAGTCCCAACGGAGATGCAAATGATGAACTCTGAGAAGTGCTTTGCTGTTAGGCAAACTCTAGACACAGGTGCCTTGTTTTATTGGATGGATGGCCATGATCTTTCTGTAGTTTATGTTTTCTCTCTGGAATATGGCAAAGGGCCCAAAGGCAATTCTGGACATCCGTAACCAGTTTCTAAGCTTGGAAAAGTGTAGCAAGATCTACAAAATTTACATTTACCTGAAAGACATGTGCTGTTTTGTTTTGTTTTTTTCCTCTGTTAAGTTCTTTGAAGCTGGCACTTAGAAGAAGTGCCAGCTATGCCCAATTTGACTCAAGTAAATTGCATTAGTGGACCCATTTTATGTATCTTTGGCCTCTTCTTAACAAAAATACTATTTTTATTGAGTGTATATACAACATTAATCATGATATTAATTTCACCAGCTTTTTTTGTGGATTTCGCTTTATATTTAGGTAATGGAGGAAGAATTATTGGATTAGCATCTTTTTACTATCAGGAATAATTACATAGGAAAAAATAAAAAAGGAAAGATAATGAAATTTTTAAAAATCAAGTGTTGAAGTCTCATTATTTAAAAATAAAGGAACCACACTGAGAACAGTCTGTAAGGTAAAATTGAGTTCATATATTGGTCGGCACAAAATGTAGAGAATTGAAATGATTTATGGATTAGATACCTATTTTAAGTTGGCTAAAATTCTTATAACTGCCATCATCCCAAAATTACAGAGGAGAAGGGAGGAAGCAAAAAGAAAGTCTTTGTTCTAATATTTGCCAGTTTATTCTAGGAATGCAATGCAATGCCAAGGCAAGGTCATTACCTACTCTAAGGAAACATCTACATCTAAGGTGTGGATGACTTTAGAGATCTGGGTATTTTATTTTTATGTAAAATTGTGACGTATGTGTTTTCGCATTTTTCATAACCATATTCATGTTGTTATTAAATTTGTACCAGTTTAAGAATAATCCTGTGCTACTTCTCTCTCTTTCCCTCTCTCTTTGTTTCTCTCCTCTCTACACACACACACACACACACACACACACACACACACACACATTTGAACTTGGCTTATTCACTCTTTTCTTTTTGGTAAATTTTTGTAGCCATGATGAACATGTGACATTTGTGGAAATCAGAATTCTCCTTCATTCTATAATGTAATGCAAAAAAATATAGATTTTATAAAACATCTTAAGTCTTTATACTTTTCCCCTTTATATTATCACTTTGTATAGCATGATTTGTGTTATGTTAGCAATCGTAATATATTCTTATGTAAGTAGCTATTGCTAAATACAACACAATTATGTATATTAAATTTTGATTAATCTCATTTTAAGAATTAGTTGTACAAACACAACCTTAAATATATGGGGGAAAAGTCAATTCTGTAAACTAAAATCGAAGGACCATTACATAAATTTTTAACTATACATGATTACTCTTTCAATATAGACCACAAAATTAGAACTAAACGGCCTTAACAGAGACAAATAAGATACAATCCATAAATTACTTTTCAAAATATATAATTGGCTACACAAAAATAATAAAAAACTAACCTATCTTCAGTTTCACTATGTTGGAGTTTATCTGACTGGTTTCATCCCTGAAAGCATATTAGACAATCCCATGAATATTCAAGGAGGCGGTGGACAGGGAGGACAGATGGTGAGGAAGAGCACATCTACCAATTGACAATCACTAGTCCAGTAGGTAGAATGATTTTTGCATTTTGAAGACAACTATTATCATAATAATTATACTCAAAAATCCACATAAATTCCTTTTGTTTTTGGTATGTGAAATTTGAGTTTGCTTTATAAGAGAAACTGTTATCATAGCTATATATTTTTTTCAAATTGAAAGTACTAGACATCATGGGTGTTTTCAGTGCTATCCTATTCTACATCTAGAATTGTGGTTTTCATTTCTATTTTTTCCAGCACACACACCCCTCAGTGTACAATAGACACATTCATTAGTAATAGTAGCTCACTGTAACTATGGTTCTCAAATCTGGAGAGTAGATTGGCAAAAGGATTTAAGAACCCCCAGGGATGGTTGTTTATTTTGAAAAAAAAAAATGGAGAAGCTGAAATGCCCACTCATTAAGAAGCTGGAGTAGCAAGTTGGATAAATGCCCACATGGAAGGCAATTTCCCGTTTAAATGTGAAAATTACTACCATCAATGAGATTATTCTATAAATTTACCTGCGTCCATCCACAATCCCTATGCCTATGGAAAGTTGATTATTAGCTTCCTGTACCTATAGCCGTTTGCAGCTTTGCTAACGAATAACAGAATATCTCTCATTTTTAATGGCTTATAAAATACTGATGCAAGAAGTTGCATCAATATTCTGAGGCTTAGTATTCATTCTTTCTTCCAAATATGAAATAAGAATTCATTTTATTCCAAGCTATACAGACATTCCATTCTATTTCGATATTTTACAGACACAGGTAAATTATGTTCTTCTTTTAAACAAGTTAATAAGTTTACCCAGAGTAGCCAAAAATATACTTAATCATGCTACATTATTTCTCTTCTGCCTAAGAGCATTCTGTGCCACTAGTGAACCGACCAAGCCCTCACAGTACTTGTCTTCAATAAAACATTATTATCTTTTGGCATTCTCTTGCACTGGGGGAAATAAAAAGTCACATGTGGAGAAGTTCTAAATGCTAGACAGATATGATCCTTTGAGGGCAATTTTTATCCTCCACGGAAGCATTGCAGACTTCTTCCATTAGTGTAGTCCCAGGGAGCAAAAGGTTAGGGAGCCGCGACTGCCAGCTCTACCTGAACACATAAGTCAACATTTCCTCCAAGCAGTGAGAGAGTGTGAGGGTGCACTCACAGATGCATTAAAGTATCTGAGACGAAAAATAACAATGGTAGTATTTTACTTTGGAATACACTATACAGATGGTGACATTTTGTTTGTGGTTCTAGTGAAGAAAGAAAGGCAGTATCCTGATCCCCCCCTCAACACCTACCATTTGGCATTGGATATGGGAGGTTGAAGAAAAAGGAGGGAGTTTTGCCTCCAATTGAAACAGCTGGGAAACAGATGGAAATTGATGTGAAACTTGCCAAAAGCTACGCTCAAGTTTTCCACCCATTTTCCACCAAAGAATAGCAAGTCTGGTGATAGTAGTAAAGGCCTTGAGGTCAGCCTGTGATAGACTTTGGAAACTTTAAAAAAAAAAAAAAAAGGTCAAAAAATTTTTAAAAATCCCAAGATTATAGAAAATGCCGGCCTAGAAATGTAATTCCAAGAAGTATGTTTTTCATAAAAGAGAGTGAGAGTATTTTGGATGAAAACCACAACAGAATCACATACACAAGGATAAAAGCAATGGCTGGATTAATGGACATGGGTGCTGCCTCAACTGCATTAGCATTCTGTCTCGCAGGTGATGGAATCGAGAAGCACACACCCAGTCTTCGTCATGTAATTTAATGTAATTTAATTATGATTTAATGGTTCCGTCTGTGACTGTCATAAATGTAAGTGTCCACAATTCACTTCATTTTAGTCACTGGATTTCACTTCATGAGCAATTTTGGTTTGGAATTCAAGCATTCAGTAAATTGTCTTTGGATTTCAAAGTTGAGTTACAGCCAGATTTTTGTTTAAATTCAGTCACTGGATGTATAAACCTCCTGTTGTATATTCCTAGTTACAATGGGCGTGTTTATAGATCCATTACACTTGACTGTCCTTCCAAGCATTGGCCATGTTTTGTATGTTTGTTTCTGTGTATGTGTGGTATTTATGAAGTACTTTTGAATATTGCAAAAATTAAAAAAGATCAGTTTCAAAGAAACTAAAATAAATACAAGTTAATAGGCTTTCCTCAATGTGAATTCGTTCATTCATGCTTACATAGGGAATGTACTAACCAACCATGAATCATTCAAATTGAATTGCTCATGAGAAAAAATGCTCTGGATTTACTGTCAGTTTCCAGAGTTGCTTGACTGAAGGGAAAAGAGCATTGTCCCCACATAAAGAATAATCAGCCACAGATTTCAGGCAGAGCATGGTTCCAAATTGGCAAAAATTTTTCCAATTCACGTGAGGACATGGATGCTTGTGGGAGAGACTTGTTATCTGAATATTCCGCACTGTGACTGAGTCTGCCCATTGTGAGAACAGCTCATGGAAAAGTTAAAAAAACAGTCAATCATTTGGAAGTTTTTCTCACACAATGCCAGAATAGCTAAATGCTCCAACAATGTGGATGTTGGCAAGTCTGTAGCTAAAAACAAGTGAATGACGGACTGCGGTTTCCACTTAGAGCCAGGTAAGTTGGCATTGTGTACTCATGGTCGACCTGAGAGCTCACACATCATCTATTACATGACTCACCTTGTCCCAGCAGCTTTCAGTAAAGAGCAATCAACCTATGCATGACATATCACAAACCACTTTTGTGCTGGATAAAACCCCACCTGCTCTGCCAAGGTGGGGAGCCAATCAACATGGGAATAAGTGACAAGCCCAGAAATGTGGTCAGTGAATGATGAAGAATTTTAGGCAGTGCCAGTGCGCCCGTCATTGAAACATACTTGGTGATCCATCAGAGGAATCGTAATGGCCAGTGTGCCAAAGATGTTGCTGCAAACCTATTGCTCCTGCTGCTGCTGCTGCTGCTACTAGGCCTAGAAAACTAGACATCTGGCCCATTTAGATTCTGGTGAGAATGAAAACAAAAGTGTTTACACTAAAGTGCCTCGTCTAGTGGATTTCCACCATGCAGGGCCCTCTTGACTTCAGTCAGACCTCCCCGAGGCAGACAGGAAGGAAAAAAACAATTAAAAAAAATACATTTTTGGTACTTGACATATATAAGCATCACTGGATAAAAAGTCAATATAATCTAAAAAAATGTTTTGTGAGCAAAACCATATTACATTTTTCAATGAAAAAAAATGATTAAAATGTCACTCATTGTAACCTTTGGTTAATGATCATTTTTCCTGCATCACGTCTCTCATATGGACTCACGGAAGAGTTAATCGTACTTCCACTTTGTAAAGATGTCATGGCTTGAGTGTACATGTACAAAAATGATTAAAGAACAGATATAATTTTTAGGAGGGCACCAACATGCCCCTTTGTCTTGTTAATGTTGATATTTCACCTATTAATTTGACATGAATTACTAGAGCTCTGTATGATTACTTTTTACTTGGTGTACGTGGATTTTTTTTCATTATTGATGCATATTCTGTTCTTCAGCATATTAAGAATGTCTTCTAACCTACATCTGAGAGACATTATGAGGATAAATGAAATACTATATGTTAATTGTGTCTCGAATCCTCAAGAAGAAAGATGGAATGATATGCTCCAAATTATTATTGATATTTCTACATTGCACTATAAGATTTGGTGTTGTGCATAGCTGATATTATGTGTTGTGCATTTCATGTTTATTCTATGTAGAATGAAAAACATTTTAAAATACTGTTCATATTTTAAGTCATATGAACATGATTTCTTTATAGATTCCATGTTGAACTATGATACAAAATAAAAGAAGAACATTGCTATTGTCCTCAAGGAGATTATACTTAAATAAAAATAAAAAGGCCAATAAATACACCATAGTTTTGAATATCTCAGTCTAAACTTGAACTTTTACAGTCCAGTTGCTACACTTTTGTATTGCTCAAATACTCATACCCTAACCTGCCACTTTTTTTTTTTTTAGAATTATTCTGTTCAAACAGACTTAGACTTCAAGTATAGCTGTGAAACAACAAAATTTCATATTTCATATCTAAAATTGTTTTCTAGAAAGGTTTTGATTTATCTTAATATCCTGTTATAAGCAACTAAAATTTTTGTTCATATTTTATAAGAAGGAAATTAGACACTTTCCCAATTAGGCTGTGAGTTACTTGAAGGAAGATGGGAACATAAGAAATGTATCTTACTTACCCTGTTGAGGTGAGATCAATCCTGTTGGCTTTGGTGTCTATTTGTTCGATGTCTAGTGCAATATCTGGAAAAATAGTTTCTCATTAACTATGAATGATATGATTGCATGTATTTGAATGAATACTAATCCTATCTTACTTTTTTTTTCAGACTCCCAGGAAGGAAATTACAAGTCAGAAGTCAACAGTAAACCCAGGAAGGAAAGGACAGCTTTTACTAAAGAGCAAATCAGAGAACTTGAAGCAGAATTTGCCCATCATAATTATCTGACCAGACTGAGGCGATATGAAATAGCAGTGAATCTGGATCTCACTGAAAGACAGGTAAAGCTGGACATTGTCATTACATGATCTTTTGAATTGCTTTAGTATAACAATCTTCTTTTATCATTTTTGAAATGCCTGGAAATCTGGTGTTTTTGAATACCAGTTGGAAGACAGGTGTACCATTACATGACAAAGTTTTTGCCAGCTAAATGACAAAATTAAGGATAATATAGTGATGTTTAAAAAGAATTCAAGAAAGAAACTTTTATTCTGAGAACACAATCTTACTGTATTTTTTAATTTTAAAATATGATTTCTTTTACATAATGATGACATATGGTGAGCAATTTTTTGTGTTTATATTTTAAAATCTTATTTGGCTTAATAGAAAGTTGGCGATCCCAGATTAGTTTCATGTATTGTTAGGAATAAGGTGTGTTATGTTACAGTAACGCATTAGCCTTCAAACTTCAATGGAGTAACACAAAAATGTTTATTATTTGTTCACTTTCCACACTAACTCTACAAGTCCAGCATTTCCAATAATCACTCACAGATCCAATCTGACTCTCTAGCATCTCAACATGTGGTGTCCTTGGTAACCACAGGAGGTAAGAAAGAATTTGAAGTTCATGCACTGACCTTTAAATGTTTTCACCTGGAAATGACCCATGTCACTTCCATTTAGTCAAATGGTGCAACTTAGGTTCAAGAAGTCTGGGAAATGATGAAAGGCAAGGACACATAGATCATTGGTAATGTTTCTTCTCCTTTGCCCAGTAATTCCAAATTTTGATATCCACTCAGAGAAGACTTTGACGTTATTAGTATTCTATGGATCCCAATTAATAAGACATAAATAATATTTCAAAGTTAATTGTTTTTTGGGTCCCTTTCTTGGATTTTATTTGGATGACAAATGATTTGCTCCAGTAGTGCTTCCAGTGTACTCCTTGTATAGATTCTGAATTGCCCTAGGAGAATGTAGCCAACTGCTAGTTAACAGTTGCTAATCTTTACAAAAACATTCCTGAAAGGCAAATGCAAACATCTTTATGGACAGTGCAGTTATGATTGGCACTGTTAGGGCTAGAGTCTCATTTCCTCTTTCACTGTATGTACCTCCTCCAGGGATCCCTCTGGAACCAAAGAAGTATCAACAGGGTGTGGACAAATACATACATGTCTTAGGAGAGCAAGTTATTTTATCCAATTTCTTAAATCATCTGCTTTTCTTCTGATAATTTGTACATGTCAGCTTTGGTAGGTTATTTCTGGGTAGTAGAAATACACAGAGAAACACTTTTATGTGGTTTTATTTATTGGCAGTTTATATTTTATTAAATATTATGACTAGAACCAAGTTATGGAGCACAACATTTTCCTTTTCTTGAACTTCACATACAAAATTCCTTCTGTAAGGTACATTTTGCATGCTAGAAAGCAGGATCCAAAAGCTACATCATCAGACATCTGTTTTATTTTTATATATATTTTTAACAGGGAACAGGAAAAAAATGGTGTGTGTGTGTGTATGGGGGATTACACATTAATGTCGTTATATAGAGATAGTGAACTGAAGGAAATGCAACTGTATTTATATAATACATAAAGGAAATAAGAAACTAGGGTTTGTTTCCAATTCATAGAAATGATAAGATGCAGTACTATGCTCTCAGCCAAGAGCAAAGTCACGGTTCTGTACTTGCTAGTCTGGGGATGGTCCGTTCTTATCTCTTACCATTTGGTCATAAAATAGGGGTTTCACTTTTGTTTAAAAATAATTGCATTTCTAAAGAAGTTTTGTAAATCTGATTTGGAAATTTTTAAATTATTTTGGATGTTTTTTTTTCTTTCTAACTGGCTTGACATGTTTGAGAAAGAATTACATGCAAAAATTATGTATGTACATACAGGCACACACACATACACACACATAAACATACACACACTATGTCAACAACTTTTAATGATCTTTTTAGAAAATTTTTTTTAGTTAGCATTTGCTGTATAACAAACCACTCCAAATCTTAGTGGCTTAAAACAATAACCAATGTTTTGCTTGCTCATTTGCTCACAATTTTGTAGGTGAGAGATTTGGACTGGGCTTAGTTGAACAGTTCTACTGCTGGCCCTACATAGATCCCTCATCGAGCTGTACTCAGTGGTGGGTTGACTAAGAGCTGGTTGGGCCTCAGCGTGGGCAGCTCGTTGCTGCTGCATGTGCTGTCATCTTCTTGTAGACTAGCCTGGTATTCTTCAAGAGATGGTAGAAGGATTTCCAGGGGCATTGAGAGGGAAAACTCCAATATGCAAGGGCTTTTCAAGTCTCTCACATTACATATATATACTAATGTCCCATTGTCCAAAGCAAGTCATATGATCAAGCTAAGTGTCAATATAGGAGAAGACCACCTCATCAGAAGGGATTCCTAAAATAATCTAAGCACAGCATCACAGGGGAATAAAATAACAACAACAAAACCTTCAGCAATCATTAGATCATCAAAGAACTGAAAATTTGATATTGTGCACAAGATTATTTTGATTCCATAAATCTCTATTTGCAGTTTTTCAAGATAATTTAAAAAGGAGATGTATGTGTGTGTAATTTAAATTTCTAATCAAAACTAAGTCTTTAGAGGGCCACTATGGGCTAGTCAGAAAAAATTGAATTGTTATGAAAAAAATTTGAATAAAAGTTCAAGATTTGCCTATTGGAATTGTATATTCTTAGGCAAATAACAATATCCCCAAGACATAAAATGGATAAAACTACCTGCTCTTTCTTATACTCAGATTTATATGTCATAATGGATATGAAAGAATTTTTAGCATAAACTATAAAACACGACTATCACCCGGAAGGGAAAACCCTTTGCTAACAAGGCATGCTGAATTAATTATTTTGTAACACAAATATTTGTTGAGCTAGATGCTGGAAATAAAATCAAATCTTGTCAAAACAAGCTAGAGAAGTAACTGCTAGAACTCGCAGAAGAGGTAAAAATTGAACAAGTATTAACAATTGTGATGACTGTTGAATGTCACAAGAGAGGGATGACAGGGTTGTATAGAGAATGTTTCCGGTTATGCTAAACGTTAATTTTAGTCTAACACTTTTGCACACATATAATGTCCTAAATTAGGCATCTGCACACAAAGAATTAGAAATCAAATACTTAAGTTTCTTAGATTTTTATTTTCTGAGTAGAATTTTACAGTGCTGAATTTATCAGAAAAAAATGTTATATACTCTCAATCATCAATTTTGCTATTCTTGAAGGTCAGAAGGCATATTCCTTCAAAATGCCAGGGTTCTTGCCTTAGTACAATATTTTCAATTTTATTTCTAGAGGGTGGGCTTCTAAAGTTATTGACAGAATTAAATCCTGAATATTTTTACTCCATTTTTCACTAAATTGGAATTTATCTTGTCATAGTCCACTGGGGCTGCTATAACAAACACTGTAAACTGGGTGGCTTATGAACAACAAAATAAATTTCTCACAGTCCTGGAAGATGGCAAGTCCAAGATCAAGGCACTGGCACACTTGATATCTGCTGAGGGCCAACTTCTTCATAGACTTCCATCTTCTCACTCTACCCTCGCATGGTTGAAGAAGGTAGCTAGCTCTTTAGAGTCTCTTTTGTCAAGGCATTAATCCCAGTGATGAGAGATCTTACCTTATGATCTTATCACTTTTCAAAAGCCCCATTTCTTAATGCCATCCCCTTGAGCAGTGATCTCCAGCCTTTTTGGCACTAGGAACCAGTTTCATGGAAGACAATTTTTCCATGAACAGTGTGTGTAGGAAGGGATGTTGGGGGGAGGCAGAGCTCAGACAGTGATGCTCTCCCTGTTTTCCTACCAGACCACAGAAGAGTACCATGCTGTGGCCTGGGGGCTGGGGACCACAGCCCCTGAGGGTAGGATTTCAGCACAGGAATTTTGCAGAGACACAGATATTTAGCCCATAGCACAGCTATTTCATTACTTTAATTTTGCATTAATGTCATAAATGCTTGTCTATGTAATCTATATCTTGACCCTGCACATTTTTAAATAACACCTTTTGTAGGATTTCCACATGTAAAATATTCTAATTATAGATATGCATTCTTTTCATTTCCTTTCTTCAACACTTACCTTTTCCATGCTTCGAAATACCATGAGATTCTAGGAAAATAACTTAAACACATACACCAAAGAATGTTATATCTAACTTCATATTGGTCTATGTTTTCCTTAGCTTTAACAGTATTCACTAAATCTTAAATATTTTTTCTTAACTTTGTCAAAATCTTTTGAGATTCAGATGCAGAGGTAGAACTCATATGTATATTATGTAAAAGAAAAAAAACCAAATATTAAATCATCTAGGTCTATAGCAAAATTGCATTAGAAAAATGACATTCTTCTAAATTAAACTTACTTTATAATCAACTAGTCTTAGACTTATATTCAGCTGGACATTTTGCATGTTTGCTTGTAAAATATACATGCCTACAACTGATATGTTATTTGTAGCTACCCCAATCTTATTTATATCATTGATCATAACACTGAATACACATTTTGTGATGAGCTACATATATTTTCTTATAAAGATTTGCAATAATGATTAGTTTTCCTTTCAGAAAAGCATAAGATATGTTAAATCCTTAAATAACTCTTAGGACTTAAATTTTCAAATTTCTACCTGAAGAATGGCCTATAATTCTCTCTGAACTTCATCTGGCCAAAGATAACAAAGAAAAAAGAGGCTCTTTCTGCAAAGTAATTCCATGTTAGTACATAATTACTAAAGAAAATTATTTTATGTTAAATGAAAATGGAGACCCTAGAAAAAAGTTAAACTTCGAATATTTTAATTATAATGTTGTTTTGGGGAACAGTTACAGATCACTCCAGTAATCTTCCAGTTTCTCACTTTCGGCTTCCAGTTTGCAACACATTCTCATATATCCTTCAAAATCAGCAGCTAATTATCTTCAATCAGCAGGGTCACCTTTTTTAGAATATTTTGAAGAGCAAGTCAGTCTTAAGACCCTCTTGTCCTAAGGTATTTTTAAGTTGGACAAGCTTTTTCTGGCTTTTTCTTCCATTCAGATAAACTTGGAGAAAGCTCCCATCAGATTTTTAATATCCCACAGTTGGAAGATGACAGAAAGCAGCTGCATGACAGTATAAAAGGATTGGTAAAATGGACATTTTTATAGAGTTAAGGCTGCCAAATATAGAAAGAATGGGAGATCCTTCACTTCACAAAATCTTTTTCACAGAGCTAATCAAAGTTGCAAAGCTGGAAACTTGTAAACTAACTAAGATCACCGGAATAAACAGACTCAATTCATGACACCTCTGCCAAGATAAATGGAAAATCCCACCTAGCTGGATCATATGCCATTAGTGGAAACGAGAGGGATTATGTTTTGTTTGTTACTCATAAATCGTTACATGGCCCAATGCCAAGTATTTTTCAAAATAGCCATCAATTTTTTGGATGACTATTAAGGATAATTTTTTGTGTGCCAAATAAAGAATTTTTTTTCTTATGCTCAACACTTTTACACAATCTTTCTGCTTCACAGGTTTACTTCTATACATTATATGAACACACTTAGTTATTTAGCTAATAACTCATGTCTCCGTGACCAAACATATTGTCTGTTCAAGTTAATCCAAGACTGCCTGTGTAGCTGGTGATCTTAAAATATTTCTCCATTTCTTTAGAACAGTATTTCACAGTCACCTAGAGTAACAGTAAGATGTTTGCTTTGCTTAACTCATGGTGTGCCAGCTATTTTGAAAAATTAACATGATTTGACTCTAACCAGAAAAATAGAGGTAGCATAGGATGGAGGAGTTGATCGTGGTAATATTAATAGTAGGGAATATTAGCTTGAAATGAAAAGAGATATTTCTGAAAATTCTGTTTTTTAATAAAGCAATGTATATCAGCAATGTGTGGTGAGCTCTAAATGCTAGACTCAAAACTACCTTAGATTCCAATAATTTAAGAAAGATCAATAAGAAAGCCAAATCCATATAGAGGAGATTGATGTTTTAATTCTCTCTTAAATTAATTTTCAGGAATATTATCTATGGAAAGTAAAAGACTGAGATATAAGCAACTGATTGATCCTTAACCATTTATAAATGTGAATGTTCAAATTTGAAATAATGTAAAAGAAGAAACCTCCAAAAAATAAGTCCCTACCTTTATTGAATTGGCCTTGAGAATATATAATCTATTTCTTTAAAAATGCTGCTCTCTCTCTCTTTCTTTATACAGATAGATAGATAAATAGACATATAGGTAAAGATAAATAGATATATATATATGCATCTCTATTTATATACACACATACATATATCTCTATATATATCTATGTCTGCGTGTGTGTACACATACAAGAAAAATGAGTCTTTACTTTAGAAACATTATTGAAATTTGCTCTGCTGATTCCTACTGCAAACATTCATCAGATTTTTATAATAAAAGAATAAGGATAATTCTTCTCATTAGTCTAAGAATTTGCCACATTTTATTTCCCATTGTTTTCTATAAGGCAGCAAATATATTAATATATATTTAATCAAAAAGTCAGCAATAACATTCTGAAACATAACATGCATTGCCTCACAAGATTATCACTCAAAGTGTATTACTAAAGAAAGAAAATTCTGCTGTGAAAGACCACTCCATGCACTCCTTTCTACACTGTCCTTGCATACATGTAATTTTTTTCATGTCATTTAAAGGAATTCTAAAACTGAGAAGCTTCTGGAAATTTTGAGAAGTGAGTGCAAGTTTTGTGTTGATACCAATTTTAACAAATATTCTATTGTCTATATATGTATATAGAACAGTATATGCATATATTCTATGACATTTATAAAATAATAAACTCACGCCTAGGAGAACTAACAATTTGTAGAGACTGTAGCTATAAAGGACTTTGTACCAATTGGTCTTCATATTCCTATGGCTCCTCATGACAAACCCACAGATGTATTAAATTTGGAATAGACTTTGAAGTTCAAATCCTTTTATCACTTCTAATTTTTTATGATTAATATATTTTTTTTAATTTTTGAACTTTTTCCAGTTATTGAAATTAGTATTTTTTTGCTGATCAGTGTATATCCATACAATAGTAATAATTGTCTTTTTTTTTTTTTTTTGGGACAGAGTTTAGCTCTATTTCCCTGGCTAGAGTGCCGTGGCATCAGCCTAGCTCACAGCAATCTCAAACTCCTGGGCTTAAGCGATCCTCCTGCCTCAGCCTTCCAAATAGCTGGGACTACAGGCATGCGGCACCATGCCCGGCTAATTTTTTCTATATATATTTTTAGTTGTCCAGATAATTTCTTTCTATATTTAGTAGAGACAGGGGTCTCGCTCTTGCTCAGGCTGGTCTCGAACTCCTGACCTTGAGCAATCCACCCGCCTCGGCCTCCAGAGTGCTAGGATTACAGGCGTGAGCCACTGTGCCTGGCCAATAATTGTCTTTTTAAGTACTTATGACAATCTTGGATCCAAGAGAAAGGTCTCTAAATCTAAAAAATGAAATGACCAAGGTAGTGAAGGTTTAAAAATAATCTGATAAAGAACTTAAATAAGAAACAATAAGGATATTTATTTAATATTAATAAACAATCAAAACCAATCAGAATATTAATATAATTAGATTGAATCATGATACATTTCCACTATTTTACTGTTCTTTGCTTATAAAAATGGTGAGTTCCTATGTTATCAACTAAATATTTATATATGGTAGGTTTTACTTAGACAGTGTTTAGAGGATTACAGTAGAAGCTCTTAGTCAAAGTAGTAAATATTGATGGTAATATGTTCCAGATATTAGGCAAAATGTTGAGAACAAAGGCCATCATTCTAGTTGGTCTCAGTAGTTTGTACAAGGTAAGTACCAAGTATTGACTCAGAATGTACAAATTTAATGTCTTCAAGTATTGCTATTCAGCAATTTTATAACGCAATAAGGGAGAAAAGTATCTAATTTAGTTTTGATGTTTTTACTCAATTTACAAAAGTCATTTATTCATAACGTAATTAGGTAAACAATATTTCACTTAAAATAACTAAATGTGTACCTATTTTTTTATCTCGTGTAACAAATAGAAGTACTGTAAATTAATATTAATGAAATAGGCCATTTGAGTGGAATTCCATCAGGTATGATAGAAAAAGGGATACTTACTAGCATTTACTACTACTATGACATTTCTAAAAGGCCAAGTTAGAAGGAATCAGTCCTCTAACAACTGTGCTCATCACATGACTGGTTACTTTGGGTTCAGTTTTGGAAATAAAAATGAGATGTATAAGGTTGGCTTGTAATAGTGCCCATAAAATTAAAATTTGTTATGGGGAATTTCATTTGTTTCCCCAAAAAAGAGTTAATTCTTGTTCAATATGTTATTTTTCCATGGCTGACAATAGCTAATGTGTATTCAGTTTATTTAAAATCATATGAAATAGCAATTTTTATGATTAAATTAATGAGCCTGATTCATAAGTCTTAGAAAAAATGCAAGCTTCAGAATTAAAAATGATAGAGGTAGAAAAATGATTCCTTGGTCATAAACATTGTGCTAAAATAGAAGATAAAGGGGAAAGGCAGCCCCGGAAACAGGAATTCAGTCCTTAGTCATGAAGCATGTCCCCACTGCTCTCACCCTCCAGCACACACACAAGCACCTCCCAACACACCGATACAGTGCTGTAGAAACAGCAGAGTAAATTAGCGGCTCCAATAATCTTTTTGGAAATAGCTGAAGAATTCCTTTTGTTAATCAGATATAAATCTATCTATCCAGTCAGGGAGAGAACAGAATCTTTCTTTTTTCCCATTTTTTTATCCTTAACTTAAACCATTCTTTGTTCTAATTACTGATTTTGCCACTGAATTACTCGGGTGTAGGGCCTATTCACATTGAGTTTCCTAGATCAACTTCCAGGACTAAATTTAATCATGTAGGGATATGATTAAATCTGAAAATTGTATTTGTACAACTATTCTTTGCATGTTTTCACATCTTAAAGATGTGAATAAATAATTGTTAGACAGTGTCTACAGTATTTCACATGCCCAGATAAAAATGGAAACAGTTGGAATATTAAATCTGCAAATTCCAGATGTTTAGAGACATCTGGCTATGTCACTGAAATTTCCAGTTTTCATCCAGATGTTTGGTGTTATGGTTGTTTGTTTCTTTAGAAGACAGATATTTATGGTATTATATAAATACAGGCTATGTCATTGTATAGATTCAAATTTCTAACCTATCTGCCTCTAGGCATTTTAGGAAATTGTGTGAAAATACAGATCATAATTCATTTGTGTTCTTTCGAGATTATTGTGAAACCTACGAAGACAAGTATTTTATGCAAAAAAGGCTGTAAAGTGAATGATTAAATAAGTTAAATAAAGAGTTGAAGTGGGTATTTATAAAACAGCAACAATGATTCTCCTTTACAGTATTTTTATTAAAGGCAAAAATACGATTTCTAGATTCTGATACACATCATCCAAATATAATTCAAAGTTCATAATACAAATACATATAATCCACAATTAATCACAGCAAAGTTGTCTCAGCTGCTTTCTTCAGTAAAAAGAGTCAAGATGAAAATAAGTATTTCTCTATTTATTTAAAAGTAGTTTGATCATCCAGGCAATGTAAATACTAAATACTCTGTTGACTACAGGAAAAAAAGTGAGACTTCTTCATATGAAGAAGATGTTCTGAAGAGTAACATTTATAACTGAGCATTTTAAACATGAAATACTGCTACAGCAGGCTATTATATGCTTTATTTTTATTATGATGGTTTTATTAAAAATATTATCTGCATGCAGAGATATTAGGAGTATATAAGACTTAGTTCATATTACTTTGATTTCATGAATAAGAGCATTTTTCATTACTCAGATTCTTGTGATAAAGGATTTAATTTTATTTGAGTTGTTAATCATACTATATAACAAAACACACTGTATATGGAGTCTTATCTTCAGTCCAACTTTGGAAAAAGAAAAAAAAAAAAAAACGCTCTTCATTTATCCAGCACTTTCCAGAAAAGTAAATCAGAAAATATAGTTGCTTTTAAGCCCAAGTAAAATAATAAAAGTTCAAATTCATTTATCATGCTCAAAGATAGGGCATATTTGTTTTGATTGCGTGCAAAATATGTGATGATCCAATTTCCTAGACTCTAGGGTTCTACCCTAGGTTACTAGGATAAAAAATTCAGAATGCACACAGGACACCAGCAACAGCAAGAGCACGAGATTCCCAGAGGGAAAGACATCATTTGCAGTGATAACTGCGTGGGGCAAGGCAGTGTGAGGCACTGAGAGTAGGGATAGAGTTAGTTCTATGTCATGTCATGGGCCACTGGAGAGTCTCTTAATAGAGGATTATCGAAGGCAGCAATGAGAACAGCAGACAGCATAAGGATATTCTGTAAAATGAGAAGCTAACTCTTAACACATCTCAGTGTATGCCAAAAGTCTCATAGACAGTCAGTATATCTGTATCTGCTTTTTACAAGCATTTTTTATTTACATGTCTTCCTTTTCTTGACTGTGAATGCCTTATGGGGAGGGACTATGTTTTACTTATTTGTGCATTCCTCACTCCAGCTCCTCCCATCTTTGATCTAACACAATACCGGTGATTTACTGGACTTTCAGAAATATTTTTAATTGTATGAATGAGTGAATAAATACAGACTCTTAGTCACCAAGGAAATGTGAGATTATTTTCACTCTACAAAGTTTATAAATGCATCTTATTATATGCAACATGCTTGTAGACCTTACTGAATATAATTAGAATACTTACTTTAAAAAATAAAATGTCAGACATTGGGATTAATATTTAACTATCTTAAAAAATAAACAGAAAGAAAAGCTTTTTTTTTTCCATTCCAGCCAATGAAGTTGGTTTGATGAAGTGATATTAAATTAAACTAAAAAGTTTCATTTTTTATAAATTGACTGCAATGTTATTGTAATGACAACATTGATTTATAATCTGGAGTTGCTTAGTAGATTTCAGGATTTTTTGCTAATACTGTGATAATAAAAACATATTTTTCTCCAAAAACTTTCCTGCATGTATTTCAGTTCACCCCAGTATTTTATAACATATGCAGAAATACATGTGGACACATTGACTTTTGGAGTTCTGTATTCTTACTTCTTATTTTTATATGTTCATTATGTGTTTGTTGTTTCTTGTCTCATTATTAACATATGTAATCTAACGTTTAAAGAAAATAATATATAAGGCATTATAATTACTATATATCATCAAATGCTTTCATGCATACATATATACATATATGCATTTATATACATATATATTTATGTATGTATATATCTATTTATATGTATGCATATATAGCTACTATTGACAGCCATGAAGTTTATGGGTCTGTTTTAGAAATTTGAATAGTGAAATTTCATGTGGTAGACATAGAAAACTACAAAATTCGGCTGTAGTATTTCTAAAATCAATACCATATTTTTATATTTTTCTCATTTAAAATTGCCTATAACAGCTTTTATACTGATATTATAGAATTACTGTATTCCTTCTCCTAGAAAGGGAAATAAGCATGGATTTTAAGAAATCTATTTCTCTCATTTTTCCACCAAGATTACTTTGACTGAATGTTTCAGTTCTTGGTGACGATGATGATGATGATGATGATGATGACGACTTATGTGTTTCTTCCATCTGGAATTGTCCATGGAGAAAATATCCCTATAGGGAATGTTGAAAGGCTCATTATTCCAATATTACAAATATGAAAATTGAAGCAGAGAAAAGTATAATTTTCTCAAATTCATGCAAAAACTCAGAAGTGAAGCCAAAAGTAGAACCCAGCTCATGTGGAATAGATCTAATGCAGCATGCAATGTCAAGCTTGAAAAGGTAATTAAACTGAGTAGTATAATTAACCTAAATTATAGTACAGGAAAATAGTGTCATATTTACAAACCTAATTATATCAAGTAGGAGAATTACCTGAATGATAGTAATCATACGGATGCAGTTCACATACTTTATTTGCTTTACTTTTTTATCCTGAATGCTTTAGAAATGGGAGTTTAAAATATAACAGAAACCAAAAAGAAAAAAAAAAAAAAAAACAGAATCTGGAACCAAACATCTCCCTCCCCAACCCCAAGTTTAAATACCAGCATATTTTTCCAATTGTGTAATCTTTGATAAGTTACTTAACCTTTGTCTCAACTTTCTCATCTATAAAATAGAAATAACATTGCCAATATCTGGAAAAATTGTTAATATTAGAAATAATGTATAAATAGCATATACAATATAGCTGCCTATCCCTGAGTAGGTATGTAATAAAAGGAAACTACTGACCCTCCTTTCGGTTAGTAAATAGTGATGATACACGAACACCTACCAACTTTAGTTTCTAATCAATCTTTTTTTTTTAACTAAATATTCTTATTTTTTATCGTCAAATGAGTTAATATATGACACACAAATTTAATTATGGCCCAAAAGTGAGGCCAGTGAAAATACAGAGGCGAGAGATGTCTCATTTTAAACGATTCACTGGGAAAGCATTTGAGGAAACTACATGAACTTTGATGAAGCATTGTGATTTGAAGTCCACTGCTATAAACATGTCTTTGGAAATTAAATATATTTCTCTTCACTTTCTCCTTAGCACTGAATGTTTACAGAAATTGAGATTGTTTCTGTAACAATCTGAAAATGAAAACAGAGAATATTCAAAATACTCCTGAGGTAGAAGAATACACACAGCTATCCCTAGCAGATATAAAGGCCTATTATAAAATTATAATAAATAAGATAATGTGGTTTGGGCACAGATATAGAAAAATTGAAAAAAGAACAGAACAGAGTACAGCAATAAATTTATGCATATATGGAAACATGATTTCTGACAGAGTGGAAATAGTGATCACTGGAAAAAGAGTGAACTATTTAATAAATGGGCCTGGGACAACTTGTTATCTATATGAAAAAAAGTAAATCTACGTTTATTCTTGCACTATATACTAAAATCAATATTTCATGGATTAACCACTTCAGTTTGAAGGCCAAACTTTAAAACTCTTAGAAGAAGACAAAGGAGAATATCTTAGTGGCCTCAGCAGACAAAAGATGCCTTAAAGAAGACACAGAAGCACTAGCCATAAAGGAAACAATTGATAAATTTGAATATATTAATACTAAGAGTTTCTGATCACCAAAAGATAACTCTGAGAAAAGGAAAAAGAAACAGCATACATTGAGTGAAGATAGTAGCAGTCATATGACTACACAGTATTAAGTTAGCATTCAAAACATATTTTAAAAGTCTATGAAGAAAAAGTTTAAACTGTAAAGAATTTAATGCAATCCAGACATGTAGATATATTTCCCTCTCTCTCTCAATCTCTCTCTCTCTCTCACACACACACACATACATGCACACACACACACAAAGAAATTCAAATGGGCTGTAACATCTTAAAGATGCTTTACTTCATTAGCAACCAGGAAATGCAAAATAGGAACCCTGTGGAATATTTATAGGAACATTTGTAGTCATTGTACTGGAAAAAAATTGATAACTTTAAATGTTGGCAAAGATGCGGATCAATTACAATTCTTACACACTGGATTGGGTATGAGAGTTAAACTGACATAACTTTGGTAAACAATTCTTCTGCATTACTGGGTTAACATGAACATCACATTCTCTTCCACCCATTGATGCAACTGCTGGTTATATGCCCAGAGAAGTTCTGTCACATGTTTATCAGAACACAAATGCAAGAGTGTTTATAGCGGCATTATATATACAAGAAAAAAAAAGAAAGTATTCAAGAGTCCACGACAGTAAAGTGGAAAAATAGTGGTATCTTCACACAGTTTGGAATATTATACAATAATAAAAATGAATAAGTACAGTCTCTTGAATCAACAAGGATAGGACAAAAAGCCTACAGTTTAAGAACATTCCATTTTTATAAGCCCAACAAACAAACGAAATTAAAGTTTATATTTTTAGGACCACATATTATGAAAAAAGCTTTTATTTATTTATTTATTTTTTTTTAAGAACAAGCTTGGGATGATGCACAAAATTCAGTCTTGTGGTCATTCTGAGTGGGGTAGACAGAGAAATACAATGTAAAAGGAACACTTAGCTCACAAGAATGTATAATAATGAGAAACACAATGTGAAAGGAACATATTTCCTCCTAAACAAGATGTAAGGATGTCAATATTATTCTGGTTCTGATAATGGAGGGACTTTTATTGCATGTTTGTTATTTTTTGTTTTATAACCCATATATATGTTAAACGCATTAGGCAAATTAAATTAAGCTTTTAAAAAGAAAACGTCTCTACAAAGCTGATGTGAATGATACAGTATATAATCTCAGTATTAGCGTGTAACAAATGTTGAGAATTTTTGATCATGACCATACTTTTAGGATATTATCAGATCACATATTTGCAAAGTAAAATAAAAGAACTGAAGGCAGGAAGTAAAAAGAATAGTTCAAAAGAAGATAGACTCAGCCTGAAGTGGAATGTTCCAGTAAAGATTTGTGAAAGCAGCGATGGTTTATAACAGCACAGAATGGCCTCTCAGATGCAGCTTCACCAGTAGCTCCCTGAGCATGTTTTAAATTGGCTCAGGAATTGACAGCTAGATGTCAAGTCAAAGAAGAACACAGGACAGGGGAACCTTGACCAAGGCAAATATTATATTAGCTCCGATTTATAGAAACTCTTTATAGAGCCAACTACCTTTGAGCAATCTTAAATGACAGAGTTTTTTCTTGTCTATTTCTATTTTTTATATCCTATTCTATAAAATATGAATATAGCACTTTGTATGAAAACTCTGAAAGTTTTAAAATTATTGTCATGAACATGTAACCTGATTAAATTCAACACTTATTTATTTTTATATTTACTCCTTCATGGTGTCTTTGTGTATACTCCTTCATGAAACTATTTTTCACTGATGACAAAAAAGAGGGAAAATGATGCCATTTTAATTTTTGTTTTGTTTTGTCTGTTCCTTTTTTTGCTGTTGAAGGTGAAAGTCTGGTTCCAAAACAGGAGAATGAAGTGGAAGAGGGTAAAGGGAGGGCAGCAGGGAGCTGCAGCTCGAGAAAAGGAACTGGTGAATGTGAAAAAAGGAACACTCCTCCCATCAGAGCTTTCGGGAATCGGTGCAGCCACCCTCCAGCAAACGGGGGACTCTCTAGCAAACGAAGACAGTCACGACAGTGACCACAGCTCAGAGCATGCGCACTTATGATACACACAGAGAGGACCAGCTCCATTCTCAGGAAAGAAATGTTGTGATGGCAAGCCTTACCCAAACATCGTTTACACAGAGAGATGACTATGGCAGTGATTTTTAACGTTATTGAAGTCAGGCATCTCGAGTTTGGTTTTCATGATTTATAGAGGGTTTACACTAAGTGCCACTTATTAAAGATGCTTCCACAGTGAAGATGGAGAAGGTGAACTTGCTTTGAATATTCCAGATGCGTTCGGTCCCGTGTATGGCAGTGAGCAGGCATGTGTTTGCTTTTGCTTGCACTGAAATCTAAATTGCTATCAAGAGCGAACTATGAAACATTTTTATTCAAGATGCCTCCAGAGTGAAGATGCTGAAGATGAACTTGCTTTGAACATTCCAGATGTACGAGGTCATGTGTATGATAGTGGGCAGGTATTTGCATTTGCTTGCACTGAAAATTAAATTGCTATCAAGAATAAACCATGAAACATATTCTTCTGAACAGCCACAGTGCCTGAAATCACTCACGTGGATAAAAAGTGTATTTTAACTTTGTATATACTACCCTTAAGTCATTTTCCTGTCTTCACTAATTTTAGCAATGCATTCGTATTAGCTTATGAAAATAGGCATTCGCAATGACAACCAGGACCAGCTTCTTGTCTTTTTTATACATTTTGTCATCCCAGAGACAATCAGTGTGTGCTTACTTGTGTTCAAGTAGAGAAAAATACAGTAGAGTCTGATAGGACATATTCTTGTACCACAGACAAAACAAATCTTATGTTGCATTTACTATCAACTGCTGCTAATACATTATTATAAAATTTACCTAGCTCCTCAATTCTTCTTATCTTATAGCTTGAAAAAAAGTTAGGATCATAGGCAAATCAGTTACCTTGCAGAAAGAGCTTTGTATAACAGACATTGTCTGTTTTTATTTCTATAAAATGTTAGCTGTATGGATATGGTCTAATTAACAAGGAAAAAGTTTCTTCCTAATTGGCAATGGTGTTAAAAAAGGTGCAAAGCAAAATGATTCCTCAAGTTGACAGAAAACAAAATTCTGAATGTCTTCAAATTAAATTCAGTAAAAACACATTACTTTTTCATATGTGATGTATTCATGCAGAAAAACAATTTTTGTATTTTGTAAAAAAAAAAAGTGTTTAATAAATGATCCTTTGTAAATAATCTTGGTCTCCCTACAGTGATTTCCTTAATTTTTATAGAGTTTAATATCAATTAACAAAGTCTTAAATCTATCTACTCTTGTGTAAATCCAGATGATCATAATTAATTAATCATTAAAGTTTTTGTGTTTCTTAAATTTTTTTATTATGGCAGAAAAAAATCCTCCGGTAATCAAAGAGCATCTAAGAATGGGTACATAGTAAGCTATTTCTCTAGTTTGAAGAATACATCAGATGATTTCTATGTGTGCTTTAAAACCAAAAATGAAACAGGAGAAAAAGTAATATTATTCACCACAATGAGGTAAATAAAATAGTCATACATTAAAAAAGTTATATATAGTGTATACGAGTTAATCCAATATTTGTTTTAAAGTGAATCTCTGATATGAAATATAAGCTAAACAAGCTAATCAGAATTCTCAGCTGATAGAAGTCAAAGATTAAATTAACTTCATGTATTCTACATCCTGCATGATTACACATGCATTGGATGCTTGAGTCCTTTTTATAACTTTGTCACATCATTTTTTATTTGTTCCAGATTTTAAACAGAAATGCTTGGAAACATTGGCAGTACCCTTTCCCTGTCAATGAATTAGAAATAGAAATAAAAAAAAATAATTGGTAAAGATTTCCGTAAACCTCATTAGTTAATTGATTTCATTTGCTTTAGTATGATTAGACTGACAATATATTCACTTTATTTTAACTTAGTCTACTTAGCTACATAGAACACATTCAAGAAATAAAGTAAATAATTATATGATTTGTATCACATTTCCCTTTGTACAATAAATTTTGTCTCAGTGGATAGCAATATTTCTAACTTAACTTTGAGGGTAGACCATTCAGATTGAAGTTGTCCAGTCACAGAACAGACTTTTCCATCAATCGCTTGAATGAATACACAGTATATTTGTACTGATGACATCTACTTGGGTGGACTGGCTTTCTTACTGCAGAATAGGATTTAAATTCAAAACATCTTGACAAATTGGAGAAGTGGGAAGATATAAATCAAATTGAGTTCAATAGGGACAAAGTGGAGGATAATTCATTCGGGCAGGAAAATAATTTCCAGAAATAAGAGCAAAGGACCACTTAGGAGTAGCTAAGAAGAGAGCTAATGGTTGAAGCCAAATAGGAAGATATAAGAATTCCAGTGTATTAGGATAGATAAATTAGGAAAAAGTGATTCTGAATAGATATGACGTTTAGGAAATGTGAGGCAGTTGTATCATGGGGCCGTGCCTTTATTAGAGAATTGTGAGCTATCCTAAAATGAAATTTGACTCTAGAGAACAGAAAGTGGTAGGAAAGGCCACGTGGCTGATCAAAAGGGGACATCGTTTCATTTATGATAGATTAAAATTATCCACAATGTAAGATGCCAGACACATTAGCACACTGTCAACAGATTGACAAGTAAACAATCAGGCTAGAGCAGTTTTAATTAGAAGAACTTGCTGTCTTTCTGGAGTATCTTGATATTCTCCTGTCCTCAAAGTGGTGCATAGGTTAATTATATAATAACTCAATATCCTTTTAGAATTAAAATTCTGTGAGGTGAATTAAAATATTCTCATGTATTATCTGGGTTTAATTCACTCCAGAGGAGCCAAATCTAAAAGAACTCTACTTTTTATCCTACACTGGGATCCTGGCATGCCATGGCAACTTATTACATAATGCCCTTTTTATGTAACTCTATCTCAGATCCTGTAGCTTTTGGAAATTCATAATAGCATGAAATCACCTTTCTCTGAAAATAGTACCGAATCACGGTTAGGGTGACTTTTTTTTTTCAGCAGGATTTAGAGGGATGAACACTGCAAAGTTTTTCCAAGGGCTGACCTACATATTTTTAACTCATTGTTAACATGATTCCAGTTATCTCTTACCTCCCATAATTACCTACTGCTGTCAATCTGTATTTTTTCCTTCAGGGTCTATGTATGCATAAGATCTGAGTTTGCCATTTTGTTTCTTAAAATACACTAAATACATTTAAAATAACCCCAACCACAGTTTTAATACACTGGTGAATGCCATTCCATGAAGTAAATGTGGGAATGACTCGTGAATTTCAACAAGAGCTTTTCTTTGGCTAGTACATTAAGATTAGAGGGCAGATAGAAAAACAAAGTAAATTACAAAAAGATATTTCATGTTTTCAATACTGCTAGTTTCTAGAACTTCATAAAAAATTACTGCATATTTCTCATGACAAATGCTAATTTTCCTCTTAACAGTAGTTTAGAGGAACTATAAAACTAAAACAAAATCAGTAACAAGATAGTAGACTACCATAAGTTAGTAACTAGAAAGGTTTATGAAGAATATTTTTAATTTTAATTTCTAAATACACTTAGGCTGGTAAGTTTTAAGAATAAGCCATTTATACCATTTCCTATTTTATAATAAAATGTTGTTAAAGAAATTCAGTTAATATCTGAGGTAAGTGGCATTTAGATTACAATGTAATGTTTAAAATATCAAATACAAATACTTAACTGGCATAGTTATCCTTTGAACCATTTGAAGAATAACTGTATCTTCTTGTTAGCCCCCTTTGCAGCATTCATTCAATAAAAAGATATTTAATATTTAGAACTAAAAATAAATATGAAGCTACTGAGAATTTAGCATTTAGATTGAAATTCTAAACATTCCAAATCATACAAACATTTGGAATATGCAGGATTGGTATGGAAATACTATTATAAAAGTGTTTTTTTGGTCATGTTTTTGTATCTCATGGCTAAAGTTGGCCAGGATAACTGAATAACAGTCCTTGTGAAAACCTCGACATTTCTGCTTTCAGCTGTTACAAAATGTTATATGAGGGGTAGTGGACAAAGTGACAAAAATGGCCCCAGAAAACAAGATTGCTTCACCAAACTCTGAGAACCTGTAAAACTATGTGGCTCTGGCTGGATGCGGTGGCTCACGCCTGTAATCCTAGCTCTCTGGGAGGCCGAGGCAAGAGCGAGACCCCGTCTCTACTAAAAATAGAAAGAAATTAATCAGACAACTAAAAATATATAGAAAAAATTAGTCGGACATGGTGGCACATGCCTGTAGTCTACTCGGGAGGCTGAGGCAGAAGGATTGCTTGAGCCCAGGAGTTTGAGGTTGCTGTGAGCTAGGATGACGCCACGGCACTCACTCTAGCCCGGGCAACACAGTGAGACTCTGTCTCAAAAAAAAAAAAAAAAAGAGCAATCAAAATGGACTCCAGATGTATTAAATATCTTGTGTAAATGCTAATGTGATTTATGAAATTACTGGTGATAATGCAATCTATTATTTATTAAAAATTTCCAGTGCTTACAAAGCATTGTATAAGTTGCTACAATAAGAGCCAAATCGAAAACTAATAGAAAATCATTTCTTCTTCCTCCAGAACACTTTGGTTTTGAATTTTTTTTAAATGTACCTTAAGCCTAATGACAAAATTTAAATTATATGTCCTCAGTTGGGATGTTTGTATTGCTTATGAATTAGTAAGAGCTTTTTACATGTCAAATGTATTAGCTATTTATTTGTCATATATTACATTTATAAAATTATAAAGTTAACAATTACCAATTTTGCTACTTTGATAAAATATCCAGGAAAGCACTTTCCATTCTGATATTACAAATTATATAATGTTCTGATATTACAAAATTAGTAAATCAAGGAAGTTGCTGGAAATAATTTTACTTTCAATTTTTTTTCAGGCTACCTCTACCGATATTTGGTTAATAGTTAACCGATATTTGGTTCAATTCATTCATTCATTCTACAAATACTTGTGTACTAATTACATGTAATGATCTTCCCTATTGTCATTTTATTTGCTGTATTATTGATTTCTGTTAGCATATACCTTAATCTCAGAAAACATTTGGAATAACTGCCTATTCAGCATTTCTGTGGATATTGTTCAGTCTACATCTATTTGGCTAATGCACAAAACCATTTAACTTCTCTTAGTGCTGGATAGGAGTACTTTCCAAAGAGGGAACAGGTGATAAGGGCTGGCTGACATTTATGAAACATCTTTTCTGTGCATTTGATTATCATTATTTTTTTCCCAACAAATTTTCAAGCTACTTTGGCAAAACAAATAATGATTCTGAAACTTATGTTCTATATTTTAAAATTTATTTTATAATTAGTTATAATTTTAATGCTGTTACTACTTTGAAAATATATATATATTTTTTTTTTTTTTTTTTTTTTTAGACAGAGTCTCAATCTCTTGCCTGGGGTGAGTGCCGTGGCGTCAGCCTAGCTCACAGCAACCTCAAACTCCTGGGCTCAGGCAATCCTACTGTCTCGGCCTCCCAAGTAGCTGGGACTACAGGCATGAGCCACCATGCCCGGCTAATTTTTTTTCTAGATATATTTTTAGCTGTCCAATTAATTTCTTTCTATTTTTTGGTAGAGATGGGGTCTCGCTCTTGCTCAGGCTGGTCTCGAA
>CAUYSK010100049.1:0-14502 GCA_963575035.1 Avahi laniger
GAAAGAAATTAATTGGACAATTAAAAATACATAGAAAAAATTAGCCGGGCATGGTGGCGCATGCCTGTAGTCCCAGCTACTTGGGAGGCTGAGGCAGAAGGATTGCTTGAGCCCAGGAGTTTGAGGTTGCTGTGAGCTAGGGCACCACGGCACTCTAGCCCGGACAACACAGTGAGACTCTGTCTCAAAAAAAAAAAAAAAAGTGTGGTCCATGGCCCAGCATCATTGAGAACATCTGGGAGCTTGATAGAAATGCAGACTCTCAAGCCGCAGACCTGATCAATAGCAGTCTGTATTATAACAAGGTCTGCATGCGATTCGTGTGCACAGTAAAGTCTGAGAAGTGCTGTTCTAGGGACTGAGCAGAACAGGAAGGGAGGCCTGTGCTGAGCCCTGGTGCACACGGCATGGCAAGATGGAGGAGGGGGCACTGGCAAGGTAGAGATGACAACAGTGAGCGAGGACCTGCCAGTCTGGCAAGATTCAAAGCTGTATGAACCAGGGCCTTTGCTTCCATTACTTCCCAGCCCTCACGTTACAGATGGGAGAGCCAGGGCCTTGGACGTGACGTGAACAGGTGCTGTTATGATGGAGGGAGATCTTGGCCATCAGCAGCAGCTCGGCTTTGGGGCTGTCCCAGGCAGGCAGGTTCTGAGCCCAGCTGCCTCCCCCAGTAGCAGGGAGGGCAGTGCTGAGGCCCCATGGGCTGAGGAGCACCCAGAGACACCCGGTACTGAGCCCCTGACCCATGTCGCATGTGTTTAGCTTCTCTGAGACTTGGTTTCCCCAATTTGTACAAAATTTCCCATTGCACCACCACTCAAGGTTGTCCACCCTGGACCCCATCACCCCAACTGATCATCATCCTCAGTCCCGTCACTTCCCGCATCCGGTGTGCATCCTGGCCCCGTCAGTTCTGTTTCCTAAATATTTTGGGGATCCATCCCCTCCTCTCCATCCTCCCTGTCCTCCACATATTTTGGTTCTTTCCAGCAGCCTACTGAGCCTCTCCAGAATGTGTCCCCAGCATACTCCATTTAGAATCACAAATGTGACTCAGCATCTGCCCTGAAGTGACCCCTTGCTGTCCGCAAGAGAGAGCTGAGGCATCCTAGCCCAGACTCTCTGTCCTAGGTGATCTGGCCCCCGGTGGAGCCCCAGCATCAGCCCTGGTAACCTGTCCCCAAACTGCCCACAAGACCTGAACCTGCCACACTTCTGCCTCCACTGGATTCCGCTGCCACATGTGTCTGGCTAGTTTCTCATCCTTTGGGAAAATTCAAATGACGCCTCCAGGAGGCCAACCAAACTGTTTGGTGACCCTCCTTTGGGGTTCTCAGACACCCACATGTTCCATCTCTGTGTACCACACTGTTTGGGAAGCAGCTAATGATGTGTTTCCTGCCCAGCGGTCTGTGAAGCTGAGGTGTGGGCTGTACTCTGCTCATTCCTGTATCTCATGTACTTGGCACTCGGTATCTTGGCCCTCAGCTAGTGTCTGTTGGATGGGTGCATGAGAGTGAACGCGGGAGCCGTGGGCGTGCTGGTGTTGGGGGAGCACGGGCCTGGGAAGGCATCTGGGGAGGAGGAAGGGAAGCTGCTACTCTGAGGTATTGAGCAGTTAGTGTCTTGCCCCAGGCACCAGAGGGAAGATTCAAGAGCCAAGAAATGCTGGTGGATGAGGTTGCGGGGATGGTGGAGGGTGGATGTTCATAAATGCTTTCTCAGCAGCCAGACCCCAAACCCAAATACTTCACCTCTCTGGGCTTCAGTTTCCACCCTTACCAAATAAGGATAATTCCTGCCCATCCCATGCATCACCTGAAGATTAAACAAGTGAGTGAATATGACTGTGTTCAGGAAGGCGAAACCCTTGTACAGTTAAGCCTGTTCTAGTTTCACAAAGTCAGGACAGTCCCCCGCCGAGAACTCACTGGACTCCAGAAACACAGTTCCCCCACCAGCACCTCCAACATGAACTTCCCTCCCTGAGTCCCAACTCCCTGGACAGAACCCACTAACAGCAACAACACATCTTGGGAAAACAAATTATCAATCCACATGTTCCCTGGGTTCCCTTTAATGCCCAAGTAACAATCCTGAGCTCCCACCCTGCAGAATGTCCCCTCCCATGAAATGTTGGCTGCCATCTGTTAAGCAAATGATCACTATGTGGAATGCTACGTGCCAAGTGCTTTCTATGCTTTCTTTTTTTTTTTAAATCTGTAGTACTACCACGCTGAGTCCGTGCTTTATGTCATTTGATTCTCATGTGAGAATCAAGAAAATTGAGGATCGGAGATTAAGTGACTTGCCCAAGGACACAGCTCAGTGGCAGAGCAGAACTCAAATCGAGATCTCTGTGATTCTGAAACTCACGCCTCGTCAGTGTGCTGTCTCATCTTCCTGCTTCTGAGAATGCCCCGGATCTGCTTGTGTGCTCTGCAGATCCGTCTCGTTACCCTTCCCCTCAGCCACCCAGGTGATCAGAAAGTTCCTATAATATTGGGGTCAGAGCAGTGGTCCCCAACCTTTGTGACACCAAGGACTGTTTTCAAGGAAGACAATTTTTCCATGGACCAAGGAGGGGGGCATGGTTTCAGGATGAGTCAAGTGCATTACTTTTCTTGTGCACTTTGTTCTATTATTATTACATTGTAATATATAATGAAATAATTACACAACTCACCATAGGTTGGGGACCCCTGGGTTAGAGGACATAGTTGTTAGAAAGTTCTATTTCCCAGCTGGCAAACAGTAGAAAATAAGTGGTAAATTTGGGTAGTTTCCTACAGACAGTCTCAGCAGGTAGTGCATTCCCCATCACCTGGGTGGTACTTGTCAAGGTCTTGGAGGAGATTCTTGTTTGCATAGGGGTCTGTTTAGATGATCTCACATGTCCCCTTCACTTCAGTGACTCAGATTCCCAATTGTTGGCACGAACATCAAAATCCCTGAGTATTTTTTTTGTGTTTTATCCACTTATGTATCATGTTTTCCATGATTGTTTCAAAGACGGGCACCCCCAGAGAAAAGGCTGGTTTCCTACACATGGTAACCTTGGTTGACACATGGCTTTAATTCGCTCACTCAACCCCTAATGAAAGGCCACCAAAGAATGTGCTGTTCCATGATTAGCTATTTGCATAATTTATTGAGTTCCTGGTTTGCACCGGGCACAGTATACACTACATCTCCAATACTCAAAGCAATCTCATGAGGTAGGTATTACCATTTCCATCTTACGACAAGGAAACTGAGGCTAAGAGAGGAAACTTGCCCAGTCCCCAAGCAAGGAGGTGGCTGACCCAGGTAGTGAACCCAGGTCTGTCTGCTCCAAAGCTCATACGTGTCCTATTCAACCCTGATGCACACACTAAATTTCATCCCACAGTGACTCATAAAATCTCACAGTCAGAAAGGCTCTAAAGGCCCCTAGGCCCAGCCTCCGCCCACTACAGGAATAGATGGTTATCCAGTTTCTGCTCAAACACGGCCCACGACGGAGAATCCACCACATCACAAGGCAGTCCCCTGCTGTGGTGGAAAGTTCCTCCACCTTGAACCGAGGTCTTCTGAGTAGCCTCCATTTCTCGCGGGGGTTCCCACTAACAGCAGGGAACTCAGGGGAGAAATGACTCAACAGTAGCAGGAGGGAAATCTCACTGAACACCCACCCCCAGTGAAGGTAACTGTGGGTGACAGGGAAGGGAGGGCTACAAAGGCTGTGCCAAGAGAGGGAAAGACCCGGAAAGGTGAGCAGGAGGACCTCGTGGGCCACCATCCCCTGGACCTTTGCAGTGCCCCCCACCACCACCTCGACTCTTGCCCAGCTCACCCGGGAAGGCGGCAGTGGGTACTGGGAACAGTGCTGGACATGGCGTCAGACCCACCGTGGTCACACCTCAGCCCCAACACTGACCTGCTGTGTGACCTTGTGCCAAGTGGCTTCACTGTTCTGACATTTCTCCAACTGTCAAACAGAGCCATAGTGAGCATTAAAGGGGAAGGTGTGTGAGACATGTACAGAGATACTCAGGTATAAGCAAACAGCAACCAGTACTAGGCAGCAGCCTGGGTAGCGGGTAGGCGCAGACCTGGGGTTAGGCTGGCCTGGTTTTGTTGTTTAGCTTTTCTCTTGAGGGACAAGCAGTCCTGCTCTGGCCCCTTGCCTGTGGACCTCGGGCAAGCCATTTCACCTCTCTGCCTCGATTTCTTTGCCTTTAAAGTGGGAGTTAATAGTAGTGTCTACTTTTTGCGGGAAGGTGGAACAAGGCGATGTGTGAGAAGCACATAGCACAGGGCCCAAGGAAGGAAGCACTTAACGCGTGTTGGCTCTGACCCTCCTTCCTCCCAGGGCACAGACTCCAACCTCGCAGTTCTCTCTCTCTCTCTCTCTCTCTCTCTCTCTCTCTCTCTGCCCTGTTTTAAGTAGAGGGAACGACATCCGGAGCTTGAAGAGAAGTCGGTTCATTTGAGCATCCTGCCCCAGAACCTCTCTCTGAGTTATAACTCATGTTTGTGACTCAATCTGAGACTTCTTTTTATAATTTCCTGTTTCTCTTCCCTTCCTCCACTTCACACCCACCCCTCAGGCTGTGGGCTGAGTTGAGAAATTGAGGGGTGGATGACACATGTCTGAGCCAGCGTGAGGCCTGTACCTGGGAGCGGCCTGGGGTCGCGCATCCATTGCAGAATCTTCTTGCCAGGGCTGGATTTGGGCAAAGTCATTCCTGCTGCTGCTATGGAGCATTACATTTCCTGGGCCCTTTGCATGGGCTTTGATGCTTCCAAGAGTAGGGGGTTGGAACCAGAAAGCACAAATGAGGTCACGTCTCAATACCAGCCACCACTAGCTGTGTGATCTTGGGCAAGTCACTTGGCCTCTCTAAGCCTCATTTCCCTCACCTGCAAACCATCTTCAGTGGATTGTGGAAGGGACGAAAAGAAATAAGGCGAGTAAAGGCTCTGGCAGAGATCAGGTGCAGAACAGATGGTAGCTGAGTTGCAAGACTGCTCCATAGACTCTTCAGAGTTAAGTGAGACCTTCCACAGGGTCCATGACATTCCCAGGCATGTGGGAATATGTAAAATGGCCTGTGTACGTATGTTTCTATGGGAGGAAAGGACATAGGTTTTCATCAGATTCTCAAACAGGGTTCAAGATCTAAAATGTTAACATTGTCTCCAGGGGAGCAGATATTTACTTGTACTTTATAAGCCCGTAGAACAGCCGTCCTGCCCCAGCACTGGGCAGCTCATTCAGTAGATGCGTGTTCCAGGCACTGAAGGTACAAAGGTGAAAGCCATTGGCTCCTTGTCTTTCTGGAGCACTAAACGTTAGAGAGGTTAAGTGATTTTTTTGTTTTGTTTCTTATTTTACTTTTTTTTTTTTTTTGAGACAGAGTTTTGCTCTGTCACCTGGGCTAGAGTGCAGTGGTGTCATAATAGCTCACTGTAATCTCAAACTCCTGGGCTCAAGTGATTCTCCTGCCTCAGTCTCCTAATCAGCTGAGACTACAGGTGTGCACCACCACGCTCGGCTCATTTTTTAAATTTTTTGTAGAGACAGGGTCTCACTATGTTGCGTCAGTCATCCTAGCTCACAGCAACCTCAATTCCTGGACTCAAGGAATTCTCTTGCTCAGCCTCCCAAGTAGCTGGGACTACAGGCATGCGCCACCACGTCCGGCTAATTTTTTCTATATATTTTTAGTTGTTCAGCCAATTTCTTTCTATTTTTAGTAGAGATGGGGGTCTTACTCTTGCTCAAGCTGGTCTCCAACTCCTAAACTCAAGCGATCCACCCGCCTCAGCCTCCCCGAGTGCTAGGATTACAAGCATGAGCCACCTCACCTAGCTGAGAGGTTAAGTGATTTAGCCAAGGTCACACAGTTCTAAAGGAAGCCTACTGCTGGGATTGGAACCCCAAATCAGTGACTGCAAAGCTATCAACTTTGTGTCTTGATAGAGGGGCCCCCCCATGTCTGTGGCATGCCCAAGTTCCCTCTGGTTGGCAGAGACCAGCAGGATCGGTATTCCATAAGAAAGGTCCAGGAATGGTCACTGGCTGGGGTCACAGCGAGGGCCTCTGCCAGGCTACCAGTGCACCTCCTGGCGGTTCTATAGCTGCCTGCTACCAAGCAGACTCGGGGAAGGGGGTTCCCTTCCTAAAAGCCAGCACGGGCTGACAGACCATGAGGGAATCCCACATGTACATTTATATCAACTATATTGCGGTTTAATTTACATACAATAAAATGCATAGATTTTATACGTCCAACTGGAAGCCTTTGGCACACTCCTACACCATACTGCTCTCAAGATACAGAACATTTTCATTATGCAGAGAATTCCTTGTATCCCTTTCTCAGTCAATCTCCCCCAATGCCAGAGGCAGCCACTATTATGACTTTTGTCACCATTAATTAGTTTTCCCTGTTCTAGAACTTGATATAAATGGAATCGTACGGTGTGTACGCTTTTGTGTCTGACTTCTTTCGTTTGCCATGATGTCTATGACGATTCATCTGTCTTGCCGCGTGTATCAGTAGTTCATTCTCTTTTGTTTCTGAGCAGTATTCCATTAAGTGAATATGCCACATTTGTTTTATACATTCATTCATCTGCTGACATTCATTTTTCCCCAGTTTTTGGCTAATATGAATATATATGCAGGAATCTTTGTGTGGACATGTATTTATATTTCTCTGGGTAAATATTTAGAAGTAGTATTGCTGTGTCACAGGATAGGTTTATGTTTAATTATGTAAAAAGTTACTAAACTGGTTTTCAAAGTGGTTGTGCTATTTTACACCCCCACCAGAAATGTATGAAAGTTCCAGTTGCTTCACAGCCTTGCCAATCTCTGGTATTATTAGTCTTTTTAACTTTAGTCATTCTAGTGGGGAGGAAGTGCTTTCTCCTTGTGGACTTAATTTGCATTTGTCTAATGACACTGAGCATCTTTTCATGTGCTCATTGACTATTGCTATATATTCTTCCATCTGTTCAAAACTTTTGCTCCATTAAAAAAATGTTGTTTATCTTACAGATTGTAAAAAATTCTGGGCCAGGCGCTGTGGCTCACGCCTGTAATCCTAGCACTCTGGGAGGCCGAGGTGGGAGGATTGTTTGAGCTCAGGAGTTCGAAACCAGCCTGAGCAAGAGGGAGACCCCTGTCTCTACTAAAAATAGAAAGAAATTAATTGGACAGTAAAAAATATAGAAAAAATTAGCTGGGCATGGTGGCGCATGCCTGTAGTCCCAGCTACTCGGGAGGCTGAGGCAGTAGGATTGCTTGAGCCCAGGAGTTTGAGGTTGCTGTGAGCTAGGCTGATGCCTCGGCACTCTAGCCCGGGCAACACAGTGAGACTCTGTCTCAAAAAAAACAAAAAAATTCTGTGTATATTCTGGACACAAGACCTTTGTCAGCCAGGTGCTGTGGAGCCTATAAATAACCACTGCGCTCCAGCCTGGCAACATAGCAAGACCTATTTTTTATTAAAAAATAAATAAAAACCAAAAGACCTTTGTCAGGCTGGGTGCAGTGGTTCATTCCTGTAATCCTAGCACTTTGGGAGGCCAAGGCAGGAGGAGTGCTTAAGCTCAGGAGTTCAAGACCAGCCTGAATAAGAGTGAAACCCCCGTCTCGATCAAAAATAGAAAAAATTAGCTGGGTGTGGTGGCATGCGCCTGCAGCTCCAGCTACTAGGGCGGCTGAGGTAGGAGGACTACTTGAGGCCATGAGTTCGAGACCAGCCTGAGTAAAAGCGAGACCTTGTCTCTACAAAAAAATAGAAAAATAAGCCAGGCGTGGTGGCATGAGCCTGTAGTCCCAACTACTCAGGAGGCTGAGGCAGGAGAATTACTTAAGTCCAGGAGTCTGAGGTTTCAGTGAGCTATGACGACACCACTGCTCTCTAGTCCAGGCAGCAGAGTGAGACTCTGTCTCAAAAAGTATTAAAATTAAAATTAAAAATATATATACACACACATATAAAATAATACACATTCTTGGCTGGGCATGGTGGCTCACATTTGTAATTCCAGCACTTTGGGAGGCCAAAGTGGGAAGATGGCTTGAACCCAGGAGGTTGAGATTTATGGTGAGCTATGATGGGGCCACTGCACTCCAGCCTAGGTGACAAAGCAAAACCCTGTTTCTAAAAAGAAAAAAATTAAAAAATCTTGCCTTCTTCTTGATCCTTGATCTTTGGAGGAAAGTTTTCAATCTTTCATCATCAAGTATGATGTTACCCATGAGTTTTTTTCTAGATACTTTTATCAGGCTGAAGCAATTCTCTTGTCTTTCTAGTTTGCTGACAATTTTTTATTATGAATGGGTGTTGGGTTTAGTTAAATGCTTTTTCTGTATGTGTTGAGTTACAATATGTACAATATGTACTGACAAGCAGGATCAGCATTCCATAAGAAAGACCCGGGAATGGTCACTGGCTGGGGTCACAGGGAGGGCCTCTGCCAAATTGTTTTTCTCCCAGAATGCTTTGGAGGCAATGATTTCCCACTGCCTGCCGATAAAGCCCCAGGGCCTGCCGCTTGCATTCCGGACTTTTCTCACTCTGTCCCCAGCACAAGATTCTGCTCCATCCAGACTGACTCGCCACCATGTGCTGCCTCCACACTTGAGATGGTCATAATTTTATGGAGTTGTGGTTTTGTTTTTCAGTCGGTTAATGTCGTGAATTACATAGGTAGATTTCAGATATTAAACCTACATTTCATTCCTGAGATATACAGCTATTCAGGTTATCTATTTCTTCTAGAATGAACTTTGGTAGTCTGTGTCTATGGGAAAAAAAGAAGAAGAAGAAAAGAAACTGTATCTGAGGAGTATGAGCCCCTTTAAATGATCAGGCTCAGAGAGGCACTGGAACGGAACAGCAGTCACATCACTCCTGCTTGAGCTGAACAATTACCTCCTGAAGCCACTTGCTCTACCGGCACTAAACTACCAAGTAGCCATAAAGTGCCATCCACCCTATAGTTCCACAGTGTATAGCCAATCACTAACCAATGTGTTTTCTGTAAGCCAATGAGAATTCCTAACGAACAACTTACGTAATCAAGCGCCTACCCTAATTTGTCCTTTTTTCTTAAAAAATTTGAGCCTCTCATTCTCTGGAGCACTCCCCAAGGCAACTTGGAAGTATGTCTTGGACTGCAGTCCTCAACCTTGGCCCAAATAAACTTTCTATACTAATTTTGCCTCAGCTTCTTCCTTTTAGGTCAACATTTCTTTGAAGGAATTGTTCCATTTCATCTAAGGTGTTGGCATCTAATTTATTGGCATAAAGTTGTTCATAATATTCCCTTGTTGTTCTTTTAATATCTCTGTTAATTAATCCCTAATAATATCCCCTCTCTCATTCCAGATATTGGCAATTTGTGTTTTCTTTTTTTCCTGATCAGTCTGACCAGAGGTTTATCAATTCTATTGATCGTCTCAAAGAACCAGCTTTTAGTTTAATAAATTTTTGTATTGTTTTTCTTGTCTGTCTCATTGATTTCTGCACTTAAAATCTGTGAAGTTTAATCCTGCCTTCTCCAATGAACCCGATTAAATATCAATTCTGCCAGGCTTCATTCTGGTAAAAGTATCTGACCTTTCAGGAGGGCAATGTGGCAATAACGAAATTTTTAAAATGTGTATAAAATGCACCTACTCTTTGATTCTGAAATACCACTTTGAGGAAATTATGCAGTGGTATGCTGCAAAATGTTTAACTGGCAGGGCAAGAAAAGGGAACCCTGACTCGTAGCTTTTGCTGATTTTGTGATATAAGTACTCCCACAACGGCCAATTTCGAGCTATCAGCATGAACTTGTAGTTGGGAAGAGATGCATGCAATTGGCTGTCATAAACCAGTTCAAATAGGTTCCAGCATACTACTAAATTTATGTTAAAGAGAGAGCTAGGAATAAAAAGTGTCCCCCACAGTGTTATTTTATTGGTGGGGAACTGACCAAACTTAAATATACAGCAAGCCAGGTGAGGTAGCTCACCTCTGTAATCCTAGCACTCTGGGAGGCTGAGATCAGAAGGATTGCTTAAGCCCAGGAGTTTGAGGTTGCTGTGAGCTAGGCTGATGCCACGGCACTCTAGCCCAGGTGACAAATCGAGACTCTGTCTCAAAAAAAAAAAAAAAAAAAACCAGTGAGGTAACAAATGCATTATGGTACAACCATATGATGACATACTACAGTTGACTGTTAAACAACACAGGGGTTAGAGCTGCCAGCCCCTACACATTGAAAATCCACTTATTACTTTTAATTTCCCCCAAATTTAACCACTGTTAAATTAAGTTTAGCATAAAACTGCCACATCCTTATATATATTAAGTTTAGCCTAAAGATTTCTCCATATATAGTGAACTGGATGTATAAATAGGCTGTAACCTACTCTTGCATCAATCACGTGGTTTTGGCCAATCACAGGCAGCCAATCGTTCAAATTATGTTCAAATAAAAATGCTGAGCTGTAACCAATCCAGCTACTTTTGTACCTCACTTCCATTTTCTGCAGATTACTTTCCTTTTTCTGTTCATAAATATTATCTGACCATGTGGGATCCCCATAGTGATTCCAAATCTATTCTGGTTTGCAAGTCATTCTTTGCTCCATTAGACTCTGTTTAATTTGTTTAAAGTTTTTCTTTTTCTGGGTGTGGTGGTGTGCACCTGTAGTTCCAGCTACTTGGGAGGATGATTGGGAGGATTGCTTGAGCCCAGAAGTTTGAGACCAGCCTGGGCAACATAGAGAGACCCCCATCTCAAAAATAAATAAATAAATAAAAATAAAGTTTTCCTTTTAACACTACCAATAGCTACTGTTCACCAGAAAACTTACTAGTAACAGTCAATTAACACTTATTTTGTATGTTCTATGTATTATGTACTGTATTCTTACAATAAATAAGCTACAGAAAAAAATCTTAGGATATCATAAAGAAAAAATATATTTACTATTTATTCATTAAATGGAAGTGGATCCTCATAAAAGATTTTATCTTGTCTTCACGTTGAGCGGGCTGAGGAGGAAGCAGACGAGGAGGGATTGGTCTTACTGTCTCGGGGGTGGCAGAGGAGGAAGAAAATCTTCGGATAAGTAGACTTGCAGATTTCAAACCTGTGTTGATTGAGGGTCAATTGTATAGAGAAATGAATAAAATCTTGTTTTGGAAAATTATTAAGAACATGGGGAAATATTCATAATATAATGTTTTTTAAAAGTAACTGGAAGTACAGTGTAAGATCAATTTATTTTTTAAATGTTACATATAGAAAAAACCCCAAAATGATAGACAATAAAATGTTAACAATTATTCTTTTTTGTGCTTTTTTATACTTGACAAATCTTCTAAAATGAAGCTCAGAAATCAGGGGGAAAATCCACAAACTCATACTTTTTTTGGGGCGGGGGCAGAGATAGAGTCTCACTCTGTGGCCCCGGGTAGCGTGCAGTAGCATCATCACAACTCGCTGCAACCTCAGACTTCTGGCACATTGAACGCACTGGGGAAATGGAGCGCATGTTACTGCAAACATACAGCAAGGTAGTTAAGTGTACAGGCCCTGGAGCTAGACTGCGGGGTTCAAACCCATCTCTGCTATTTGCTTCCTTGGACAAGTTATTGAATGTCTCTGTGAATCAACTTCTCCATCTGTAAAATGGAAATGACAATGTGGTACCTGCCTCAAAGTGTTGTTATGAGGATTAAAAGAGTTAATTTGCATGAAAATATTTTTTTCTTTGTCAAAGGCGATTGAATGATTTTAATTATACTTTTTGAAATTTTGAAAATATTTATTAGCACCTTCTCTGACATGTAGGAATTTGGGACTCCAGCTTGGGAGCCTCTGAACTAAGTGTGATTTCTTAGTGGTCTCTAAGAATACTTGTAATTTGGTGCTCTAAGATCCACGATTTAAGAGGTAATGGTAATTCTAGGAGTCACCACAAGAGGGCATAGGACTTTACTCTTGTGGCTTGTGGGGACAATTCAGTAATATTTCTGATGTACTCACTTGGAATTAACAACGTCCGTATCTGAGCAAGTAGCCCTTTCTCAGTACGCCACATCCAGGGCTCATAAGAGTGATTCAGTGTTAGTGTTTTGACCGTCCTGAGCGTCTGTGGTTGATCACTATAATGCACATGTGAACTAAAGGACTTACAGCTTTTTGGAGTGTAACCTGTTTATAAGTAGCAGAAGTACTAAAATAATAATAATAATGGCCAACATTTATTAAGTGTACACTTGCGTCAGGCACCATTCTATTAATAAGTATTTTTCATTAACCCATCCTATAGTGGTAGGTATTCTTATTATCTTATTTCCTTACTTTAAAGATAGGAAAATTGGGATCTAGAGGCGAGGAAATTTGCCAAAGATCACATAGTCATAGTGATTTATAGATACTCTAGGAGAATCCTGTAGTAGAAAACAAAAAGAGAGACTATTTTGATGAAGGTCTTTTTGTGTCTTACCTATTTTTCCACCCAATCTCACATTACTAAAAGTTGTAGAAAACAGCCAATGAGTTAACCAGATATACAGATAACACCGAAAATAAGAGTTCCCACCAAGTGATTTTATCTTAGTCTGCCTATCATGCAGTCTTCACAAAGAGAGAAACAGTAAGTTTGGAGCTAGAAGAGGTGTCAAGTGATAATGAAAAGGACAAGTCTTTGGAGTAAAAAAGATTTAACAGATTCGAATTTCTGACTCTTACAATTGCTGTATGACCTGGGGTAAATTACCCAACCTCTCTGAGTCTTAGTTCAGGTGTAAAAAAATTTAAATACATGTACTTTATTCCTAAAGAGTTTGTGAAGTGTAAATAAACTAGCTTTTGTAAAAGCACCTGATAGGTTCTGACATATAGTAGGAACCAAGGACATGCTTAGTTGGCTGCCTGGGGAACTTCATAAGCCAACTCTGAAACAAGGATTCCCAGGTAAGGGATTTGTGAAGGAAATGATCCAAGTAGAGGTCAGCAAGGACCTCAGGGAAGCAGGACTGGGAAGAGGGGAAAGCCAAGCAAAGATGAGACTTCAGGCAAAGTCCCAGAGACAGTAGTTTAGTCCCTAAAGTAATTTAATCCCTAAGGGAGCTCAGGAGTATAAATTCTACCCAGAGGCAAGTATGCTGGGCTTCCAAACTCCCACATCTAATCAGTCATTTGCTACAGACTAGGGAAGAGGGAAGGATCAAAGCCATTTCCAGTAACTTGAGGACCTTCCTCCTCTGAAGAGTCTCAGGAGCTGGTTGTTGGAAGCAAAAGCAAACAGCAGCCAAGGAACGGGCAGGAGGAACTGGTAAGAGATCTGAGAGGATCTGGGCGGAGCAATAGTATCTGCTGCAGGGTTGTTTGGTTTGGTTTCGCTTTTCTCCTCTTAGAAAAGCTGGGCTCAAATTCTTACTTTGCCACTTCCCAGCTATCTACTCAGGGTTTCTGTTTCTTCATCCATAAAATGGTAACAGTAATACCTGCCCTGACTTCCTCACATGACTGAAAAGGATGAAAGCAAAAAATAAAAATAAAAAAAAAAAAAGATGGAAGCCCTCCGGAAGTTGAAATGCTAGATAAATTCTTTTATTTATTCCACAAACATTTATTGAACATCTACTATAAATCAGGCACAGTACTAGATGCTGGGATACCCAACTTCATAGGAGATTCTTGAATTGTTAAGGAGCCTTTACTTTCCTGAGGGAATCAGATAAAGAAACAGAAACTTACATGACCATGTGATAAAAATCGTGGTGGGGGACGGGAGCCAGTGGCACAAAGGAGGATGCAGCCTGTTCTACCAGGGAATCAGGGAAGGTTTCAAGAGGGGCTGACATCTAAGCTGCCCAAAAGATGGGCAGAAAGGGTATTCCTGGCAGAGGAAACAGCACAAACAAAATCAAAGAGGTACACAATAGTCTGACATATCTGGGAACTTAAATTCAACACAGAGGCCTTGGATGCCAGGACTAGGATCTTTAACTTAATCCCATAGGCCGTGGGATCCACTGAAGCATTCGGAGGTGGGGACTGGCTCACTAACCTTGCAGTGGTCTGAGCAATGTCCTGGAGGAAGGGAGATTAGATCAAAAGCAATTAGAGTGGTAGATAAGCAAGAACTCAAGGGAAGCACCTATTAAGACTTGACTCACTGAATGGAGGACATGCCTTTTAACACGATTATAAATCTTACTATTATTTTGCCAAGAGTGAGGGGGAATTCGGGTTTTTATATTTTCTCTATTGTTCCCAGGGAAACAATCAGGGATATGTTTAAGATTGGGGAGAACTCATAGACAAAATAAATGAATAATAAATCATATGGGGCCGGGCGCGGTGGCTCACGCCTGTAATCCTAGCTCTCTGGGAGGCCGAGGTGGGCGGATCATTCTGAGCTCAGGAGTTCGAGACCAGCCTGAGCAAGAGTGAGACCCCACCTCTACCAAAAATAGAAAGAAATTA